>CAUYPK010115301.1:0-80556 GCA_963574355.1 Loris lydekkerianus
AAAAAAAAAAACAAAAAAAACAAAAAGAAAGAAATATGAAGCTATACAATAGCATTAAACTCCAGGCTGTCTTGTTATCTCTAAAACTCGTAGACGTTTTGTTTTGCTTGTATAAGAGTGCCATTGTTGTTTGAATCTAATTTTAGATCTGTCTTGAATGTTCACAGCCATGGCTATTCCTGAATATGCTAAAGTCTTTAACAACATAAAGTAATAACCACACAACTTGATCTCTTTACCTTGTCAATCTGTAATTATTTATTTATCCACCACTCACCCTTTAACAATTATCTATCCATTTACATTCAGTGTATTAGACAGTGAAGATACATTCAGATTAACTGAATGCTGACGAATTGGTTACATGCTTCAGTTTAAGACAGTTAAGCATGGTTGAGGCGGGGTTCCTTTTTTCTATAATTTGAAAAATTCATGGTAAAGTAAAGGGAATGCCAATTTCAGATGTAGCTCCATCAGGCACATAAACTAGTCATTGCACTTGGGTGTGAATGGGTATTAGACATTTTCCATTCTATCAGGATTAGGGGGATAAACTAAACATGTTTCCCAACATTCATGTTAACATAGTAACACGCTCTAATTATCCATGCAAGGAAAACTCATTACAAATGAGCTGGAGGGATTATTATTATTATTTGCAGTGGGGGTTTTTGTTTGTTTTTTTTGGCTTGGGCTGTGTTTGAACCCACCACCTCCAGTATATGGGGCTGGTGCTTTACTCCTTTGAGCAACAGGTGCCACCCAAGGGATCATTATTCTTTAAATGGAAATTTTGTTAGTATATTGGGAAAGTAAAATTTATAGCTAACCAAGAGCAAGGATCTCAATCTGATTTCTATCCTCCATAAAGTTAATATATAGCAAAAAAATGCTTTCCCTCCTAAATTAAGTTGCATCTGCATATGTATTTTGAACCTGAGTATATTTTGACCTGACAAAGTTCTTTTAAGCTAGAAATTGTTATAGGAGTCTATGAATAAGATATAGATATATTTGTTTCAATTCAATCAGAAAAAAATTAGTTGGAGTAATTATTTTGGAGACCAAACAACATCTGACTTCTATATGCTCTAGCTTAAGGTTAATTTACTAATATTATAAAGAGAAGACTAATTAGCTATTCTGGATATTTAAGCAGAACTTGGATTGGGGCAAACACCACACACACACACACACACACACACACACACGCACTAACCTCTTGTTAGGCCCAACAAAGATCTACTTAGCTTCAATGACGAGGTAGCAAGGGTTAAGATTGACTACGAGAAGACATTCCATAATTATCTATTAAGTCCTTGAATGATTTACATATGTATCAAATGCCTATTAAACTCTTTTAAACATGATTTTTGTAAAATATTTTTTAGAATAAGTCCAGTTATTCCATTAGTAGGGGATCTAAATGCTGATACCATTGCTGTGATCAAATCCAAAATAGTAAAAGAAGTTTAATAAGACATTCAGTCTGAAGATCTTGTGTAGGGTTAATAACTGTCTCTGGCTCCTAAGAATTCAAATCATTCCAAGGACATGATGGTGAAAAGTTCATCATGAACATGTTCGATTTTCTTTTCAGAGGCAATTATTTATCCCATTTGGTGTGGATTATCATGGAAAGACCCATCAGCCACTGTGTAGGGGGAGTGCCTATTGTTAAGTCAGAATCATTACAATCTATAGTGAAATGATTACAGCTTTTATTTCCTTGGCAATATTGAGTAGATACTTTACTCTGTAGCTATACCTACATCATTATCATCATTAAAAAAAAAAAAAAGAAAGTATCTTAAAATCCAACTTTGTGTTTCTCTTTACAGTTAGAAAAACTGTTTTTCAAAAGGAAAGCATCACGAAAATATTAGGCACCTTCATTTTAAGGATCAGTGTGGTTCTTTGTCCTGGAGAATCTTACTGTACATTTAAGTAAAGAGAATCTCTTTCATGCTGTCTGTCTATATATCCATCCATCCATTCATTTATCTGTCGACTTATCAATTCACCTATGTTTTATAATATATGTGATTAAAAAGTCCCAAATAAGCTAGATCAGTAGCACTGTGACAGTTAAGTGAAATGGGGAGTGCCATGGTCCAGGAGAGTAACTGTAATGGTTACGCTAAAAGATTTTAAAACAGAGGTAATATCTGAACCTGGGTCGGAAAGCCAGGATCAGAACTGAAATAAAATGAAGGGTGGAATTCTTGGATCCTAAATTCTTGTTGTGATTCGGCTATTTAGTTGAAAGTCTTTTACATTTTCTGAATTAAACCTTTTTCGTCCGTAAAATGTGAACAATTAAAAATTCTATTTCTTGAACATCAATGATCCCAGAAGCTCACTAGCAACTCTACAAGGTGAATGCTGCTTAGTTACAGTTAAAATATTAGGATGCTGAAATTTACAAAGATTCAGTAATTTCCCTAAATTTACAACTAAAAATATGGATTCAAAACCAGTCCTTATAGATTTCATCTTGCTGTTGTTTACTTTTCCACTATACCTTGCTTGTCTTTCTTCCAAAGCTATTCTGAGGAATAAATAAAATAAATTACAAAATGCTACAGAAATGTGATATAGGTGTGTATTGCTGAGACCATAATGATGAGGATTATTTTACAGCTGGGCAGGGACATTCCAGTCAGTGTAAATCAAACCTTAGAAACCTAATGTAACTCATCATATGCTCATTATAATCACAGTGTTCTATTAGTGAAGCCATCTGATAACAAAACTATGTTTACTTTTTTATTTTTCGTTATAGATTTTATTATTTAGAAACTTGTGAATAATCGACTTAGTACAAGTGTGTTGTGTCTCAAGGAATATCTAGAAATGTTGCACTAGTTTATCAACAACATTAATACCTTGGAAGACCATACTGCATAACCCTGGCTCTCGTTACAAAATGCTTTAGTGTTAGTTATTTCTTTAGCTTATGAGATTCCCGGGTAACTTTTAAGGATCTACATCCCTTGAGCGTGCAGTGGCTGCTGTGTGCCTGCTAATAGCACAGTGTTTACCTACTGCTGAATCTCTAATCAATCACTAAAGAGTCCAGAAAGAAGGCCAATTATAAACATTTCTAAAAGGCACTGGTTGCTACCACTTCTTTTGGGTAAAGAGATTCAAAAAGCTAATTTAGCTAGAATTCAGGCAAAAAATATCGATTTGGTATTCTGTGATACTGTGTACATTTTTCTTAACCATGAATGTCCTTCCTAAGCCGTAAGATTATGAAATTGCACAAATGCAATTTTTAGTTTCAATAACCTTTCCAGCGTTTGTATGGGTACATTCTAAATGGCCTATCAAAAATGAGTCAAATAATGACTAATTATTGCCCTTTGATCAGTGGGGTGAATATATCATACTTTTTTTTACAGGGAGGTTATATTACTAGAGGAAAAATAATCTTAATTTAGCCATGTCTGCTGAGGGTGGAAAAGCCCTTTTGTCACTTTAAGTGAACTCCATTAATGGGCTAGTCATGGTGAACTGGTTAAAGGCAGGAATGATGTTTACATGCAAACTCAGGTCTACTTGATCAATTGTGGATCAGGAATGATGAGAAAAACCTAGGGATGACAGCATTGGAGAAGTGAGTGATGGATTCTCTGTCTGTGGATTTCATACCTGGGCCACAATCTGACCTTCACTTGAATCATGACAGATATTTACTTTATTCTTAAGAATTAATTTAATTCTTCTTTTGAAAACAGTTAGCTAAAGACACTTTTCTATAAATTTCCTTTCAGATTTACTCCTGGCTGAGTTTACCTGTTGGGAGAAGCACACGGACCACCTAGGAAGCTCCTTTGCTGGGACTTGACTCATCCTGCAGATTAATGGGGCCCCTATATATTTTTCAGTAATACAAATAGTGTATAGCATTTTTATAGTAAAATTATAATTTTCACCACCTAATTCACAGAAAATTGCTTTCAGATGATGAAATATTGCTATCTTAGAACAATTTGAAAAAATTGTTTTTTAGTCTTTTTTTTTTTTTTTTTTTTTTTAACCTATGGACTTAGGTCGTTGTTGTAGTAGACAATTGCTCTGTTTAACAAATATAGCTCATAAAAATGCCCTAAAGAGGTGCTCAATCTTTTTACATGTTTCCTCTTACAACAAATCCATCTCTAAGAAGCGATAACGTGAATATTCATAGTCACATAACTTAAGCAAGTCAGGACTCTTAAAGAGGAGCAGTGCTTTGTATTATCTCTTCCCTAAAGGATCTCTTTGTCTGTCTCTCTCCGTATGTCTTGAATTTTAAAGACCATCAATTATAAATAAATTTAAGGCAAAACATAAAATAGATCAAGTTGTTTTGTTCTTTTTTTCAACCCAATGGAAAGCCTATTAGCAATTACCTATATTCTTTATAAAAGGTGAGAAAAATACTATGAAAGCAAAAATTTCTTCTCTTCTGTCATTTTTTAAAGTCATTTTACTAGTCATAGAATTTGGTGTTGGTTATTAACATACTCTGACAACATACAGAAAGACAACCTTAATGATTTTAAAATGTTAAAGGGTATTGAGCCCTGCCCCTTAAAAAAGACTCCAGGGGGGTTGTTTTCCCAAGTGACCTACATTTTATCTATCTATCTATCTATCTATCTATACACAGAGGTATTACTCTGTGACCTCAGCTAGAGTGCAGTGGCATGATCATAGCTCACTGCAACCTCAAACTCCTGGGCTTGAGAGATCCACCTATCACCACCTGCCAAAGCTTATGAATGCCCACATTCTATCTATAATTTCTGTGTCTCTTATTGGTCTGCCTACTTTCGTATTTAAGGAATTAAATTTTTTTTGTTGTACTATTGAAAATTAGCTCTGAGTAAACATCTGAAGGGCACTTCTTTGCCCTTTGCTACTCAATTATTTTCTTTGTTACACACAGTCATCATTTAGCTCCTTTGATACAACTCTGTTTACAAATGCTTGGCCGTATTTTGGATAATCTTCTCTAGCACTTTAAGTTTGAATCATTGAGTTTGCAGAAGAAAAATATATGCAAGTTACAACTATGACCTTTGTCTGGATTTCATATAAATTTTCTCTTTTCCAGCTGCTCTTGTAACACAAATATATTTTTGATTAAGTTTCTTAATTTTCAGTCAATAAATTCATCATTGGGCAATTTATAACATTATTACTTCTTCAGGTGACTGAACCTTAGGACACAGCTGCACCATTGTTCTGGCCAACACGATTGTTTGCAAAGCTGGGGAAAACATTTGCAGTTGAGTACATTTTGGGAAACTTTGTGTGACAGGCAGGTATAAATAAGCCTTCTATGCATGACTCACTGCCGTATCTTTGCAGACAGACCGAGGAGAGGAAATAAAACTCTGCACTTTGGTAATTCTTTTCTCGCAGAACAACTTGTTAATACACAGAAAGGCATTTCAAGTTTTGATTTAAATGGGAATGGGTTAAATCAAATGGGTAATTGGAGCACTACATGCAGATATTAACATGTATAGACTATTTGATACTTTACAAAATAGTTCCTAACATTTAAATTGGTAAAGCCACAGCTACTAATCTGTCAGACAGATAAGTGCTAAATGGTTGAATTGACCAGAGCATAAACTGAGATTCAGAAGGTTTAAGATTTGATTGACAGACGTATTGATCAAGACGCTAGTCAAAGATAATAAATCAGTTCACTCCATTTAATGAAGTCTCATCAGTACGTTGATTATTGTGCTTTCTTTGTAGTTATCCTTCCATTCCAAGCATATTTATTCATGTCATTCACGGATTTAGCCTGAAACACCTTTAAATTTTGTTTTTTTCCTTCATCTTCACTATCTTTCCAGGGTTTTCAAAATACTGGAGGACTCAATGCGACATGGCCGGTCCTCAATTAATAGTTACTAGATGACTCTGTGGACTACAAACAGCCTATTTAATGATTTTAACTTTAATTGCATTCTTCATAGGCATATGTGGCTCAGATAAAATTATATGGAAGGAAATGAAAAAAATTTCAAGACTCGCTTGTTTAAGGCAATATTTAATTCATGCTATTTACCAGATTGCATAATATCAACTAATTATAGAACAATCTGCATAATTAAATGCAGAGTAATTTAAGAAGGAGAACAAACTTAAGAAAACATAACAGTGTCTGCTGGTCCAGTCTCTACAATGCATTGAAGCGTGTACGCTGAAAGAAGCGGTATTTCTGCATTTATTGAACACGGTTGTGGGGAAAATGTTCTTTCCTTTCTCTTTAAGCTAGAAGGCATGACTTAAAGAGCTACCAAGTCCAGGTCCCATTCCCTATTGGAACACAGGTAGATAAGGTTTGTGCCCACTTGCACAGGTCAGGGAACTAAAGGTGGAGGAAGGGACCGAGAAGGAGGTTTCATGTATATGTGGACAGGAGCAGTAAGCGATGGAATATCTGAGAGTTTTAATTTTTTTTTAATTCGCAGAACTAATTCACTCAGTCATTGCAAAGGGTCTTCAAATTATTTCTATGGGATTCTGTTCCCAGATTGACTTAGCTGAACTTTCAGGTGTATAGCTCTGCAAAGATCATACTCAGCTCCCCCCTCCCCCCCCTACACTTTTCCCCCCATGCTTGTTAATTGAGTCACCAATTTGAAATGCACCATTACCACCAAATAACTATTTAGCAGTACACAATCACACAACTGTGTGAAGAGACAAACATAATGAAGGACACTGAGGAAATAGGATCCTTTATTCAGGGCACCTATCCAGCACTGAAATGATGGAGGGTTCCATAGCTTTTGTAACAGAGTATCCTCTCAACAATTACCCTCAACTAATGGCATGCTAACCTGAACAGGAAATAAGTCTGGGAATGAATAGGTCCATTGGTCCAAGTGACAGAGAGTCCAGGACAGTTTTAACATTGTCTCAAAAGAGTCAATGTTCTCATTGTATAATTATACGTGTAGCTTGACTAAGTTAAAGAATATTGATATCCTGTTTGATTTTATATTATTGCTTTTTCAAATCAGTGTTAGCTAAAGCCATATCTTATTGCTTGTATATGTAATGTTTGGTATTCCCCCCCCCCCCTTTTTTTTCCATTCTGATACCTTCTCCTGGTTTCCTGGCTCATGTAGTGTTTGTGAGCTCATATAAAACTTAACATCGCTGTTTATAAAATATGGCCATTGCCGTATAATAATTACTTTAATGGCTTGAGAACATTCTCCATGCATGTTTCTAGAAACAATCATTTAGGTGAATCATACAAAAGTACTCAAGAAATGGTATTATTAAGTAATAAAGAGGAGGAGGTCGAAGAGTTCATATGTAAGACATTACTTTTCAAGTAATCAGAGTTTAATCACATTTTACTTGCAGAAGGATGTTTTATTTTTATTGTACGAAAGGAGATTATTTCTCCTTTCTTCTCTGTCGGTAGTTGGAACCCTTTGCTTTTCTTGCATCCAGAGCACATATCACTGTGCTTTGTGAGAGGAAATGGGAAAGCTGGACTGCATCTCCCAGAGAATCCTCACAGCATTTTCCTAATAAATTTGGGGTGATCACATTTGACAGGTCAAGAAAAATATTCATTTCTGGAGAACTACCCTGTCTTGAAACATAGCTGATAATAGAACTGAAAAACAGTTCTTTCAGAAAGTAGAATTCCAAAAGCTTCTTCCACTTCAGGCAGAGAGGTTTTGAGGAAAACTCATAAATGGTTTTGATGTATACTGTTTTATCATTTCTCCCAGTCACATTCCCCTCATGTAGGGATGGGATTAACTTGGGGGCAATTGTGTGAGTTAAGTTCTATAATTAGAGATAGGGTGACGTCTAAAAAGAGAGCAAGTAATGATCATGTTCATATGACATAGGAAATGAATTAGTTACTGAGATTTTAACAGGAAGAATTTAATAATACAACCCACAGTTTCCTAGAACTACATGAAACCCACACATATCTGTCAATAAAATGGGTAATTCCATTTTAATGTTCTTAAGGAGAAGCGAGTTAGATCTATGTACCCAAAAGAATAATCACAATATATTAAGAAAAAGAGATTGTGATATACTACATAAATAATGATTATTTAAAAAAACACTAAATAATGCGTATTTGTGTACGTTTACACAAGCTGGGGGTCAGGTGTGCAGGGAGAGAGACAGACTTATAATCTTGGCATATATTAGCTGTGCCAAACCAGAGTTTCAGCATTTTTAAAGGTGTTTTCTTTGGATATTTTCAATAACTAGAATTTTTCTATGTAGAAATACTACATATATATGAAGAATTATTTCTATGTATTCCATATTTTGTGTTGTCGTGTTAACTTCTCTAATTAGTAATGGTATACAATATTTGTATATTGAACTGGGGACCACACCTACGGTGCATCTTACAAGGGTACATGGGAAATTTACTAAATGTAGAATATAAATGTCTTTACACAATAACTAAGAAAATACCATGAAGGCTATGTTAACCAGTTAGATGAAAATATTTCAAATTGTATATAAAACCAGCACATTGTACTGATTGCGTTAATGTACACAGCTATGATTTAATAGTAAAAATAATAATAATAGAATAATGGTAAATATAACAACAACAATAACAAAAACTAGTCAGCCACAGGGGGAAAAAGTACATTTATATTGAAATATCTTACTGTACTCTGTTAATGTATATACTTATGTGGTAAAAATAATAAAAGCAAAAAAGAGGAAAAAAAGTAAGAAGTTTTAAAAACTCTCAAAATTTAAAGATTTCTTTCAAATATATACATAAAGTTTTTTTCTTGAGTGACTGTATAATCTCTTTCATGGACAAGTTTCTCTACACCTCTGGGACTGTTTCTTTCTTCATCCAGGGAAATAATGATACCTAGGTCTGATGATGACACAGCAATTAGTAATAGTATCTAGGATTTCCAGCCAATATGTTTGTGAAAATTCATGGTTTGATGTGCCTATTTATACTCCAAACAACTAGTAATCATAAAGTATTTTTTTAAAAATAAGAAACAATAAATGTCATGGCCAGGTGTCTGGAGACTTACATCTTTCTCTGGATTAGAAGTAGAACTGAAATACAAGATGATCAGTGGATAAGGGGGTGTGAGCCAAGGATATACCGAATGGGTTTTTTATTTGGATATATTATGCTACTTTTAAGCACCACTCCCAGGGGATGGTGAGAACTGAAAGTTTCTCAAAGAGGAAAAAGAAGACAGTTGACGGGCAGGTGCTGAGGTTCATCCTCTTGCTTCAAGAAAGTTGAAAAATGCTGCTTCCAAAATATGCAGTTGGGGGTTGTTTACGGAGACAGAAGAATGAAAAAAAATTTTTTTTTCAGTAAGAAACGTAGTCTCATCAGCTGATTAGCATAAAGATAAATTTAAAATTACTACTTAAAAGTGAGAAAACCCTCGTTATTTGGGAGCTAAACAATGTGTTACTATATAAGTCATGAGTTAAAAGGAAACATTAATAAAATTTATAAAATATTTTAAACTCAATGAATGATAAAACTTAGAACCAAGTTTATTTGAGGAGGTAAAAACTACTCCTATAAATAACTAAATAGCCTTGAATGGTTAAAAAAAAATTGAAAATAAACACATCCAACTAGAAAAAGTCACCAATAAAATATAAAGACAGAAGATTATAGAAAATAAAGAAGATGAGAAATTAATGAAGTAGAAAACAAAGAAATATTAAAGAGTCCATCAATGGTCTCAAAGCTGTTTTTGAATGAAATATATCATATATTAGAAATAAATAGGCCTATATACCGTATTTATTCATGGGAAAATTCAAAATTCTGTATTGGACATTCCAATTGAAATAATCTAAAATTCTAATAAAAATACTAACACAATATTTTGTGAGAATAAATTGAATAAAATTCACATGGTTAATGGCCAGAACAGCCCTCCAGGGAAGAATAATAATATTAAGGATCACTTACCCTCCTGAATACCAGACTTGCTATAATGCGATAAACAAATGAGACTGTGTTGGAGTAGGGATAGTCAGACACACACAAACAGCTAGAAATAAACCCAAATATATTGGAAAATCCAGCAGAGGTGGATTTACCAAAGGATTATTGATAGCAGTTATGCTTTTCTTGGTATCTAGGGCCCTGTAATAAAGTAGGAAAACATAGGCTACCTTCCCGTATTTTTAGAAAGATCTGATTGATCTGATGTCCTTTGGACAAAGTAAAATTTTCTAAGATAAGAATTTGATTTCTTATGTCCACACAGCATAGTTCTTTCTTATTTGCAAATGGCCCCATGTAAAAAGAGACGGCTAAGCCCAAATACGTATTTTTCATTTCCCTTTTTCTTGTCATTGAAATCAGTGGCCCTACGTCTTTCTCTGGATTAGCTGACTGTCAAGTTAGAAAAGTCAGGTAGAAAGACCCACATCACTCGGTGAGTAACTTTCTTCATACACTTACTCTTTCTCTTCTTAGAGATTAGAAGTGATGAGGTTGAGAAAATCATGTAATATTTCCAGCTTTGTGTCCCCTTTTCAACGGATGACTCACAAGATTGATACATTGACTACAAAATTCAGCATGGTTAGAAGTTAATCTAGAACATCTTCAGACGTAACAATGCAAGAAAAATTCCACCTCACGTGAAATCTTGTATAATGATCAGTTAAGACATGGCATAGCCTGGGAACTATTCTTCAGTAAATTTTATATATTCCTGTGCTCATAGGTTTCCCTCACTTAAACTAGGGTTTACATTTTCAAGGCTTTTAAAAAATATATTAAATGTGCCTTGGTGACCAAATTGTTTTTTAGTGCTGCTGCAGAAAAAGGTGAGATCCTTCAATTACTGAGTGAGTCTCGAGACTGGTATGCCTCGGAACTGATGGATTAGATCATTAGGTAAAATGCCTCTCTAAGTAAGATTTGCCAACTTTCTAATGTTACTAATCTTTCGTGTGCTGTAAAAATTGCTGTGGATTTACATGGTGCAATTATTTTGAGCACAAGGAAGAAAACCTCATTACTCAGAGTTATTACTAATAATCACCATCATTAACGTTACTGGCAAGAGGACGGTTATATGGCAAGTTATCCTAGGTTAGTACCAGAGACACACACAAAAAAACAGAAAAACCCACCCCGAGGGCCCGTAGTCAGCATACAATTTGCATAGACAGTCTGCAGTAATGAGTTGTCTGTTCAGAAGCTCAGTCGCTGTTACCCGTCTCTTCAAAGAGGCAGATTTCTTATGGATTTAATAGTTGCTGTCTTTAAGCACCTCTGAAGTTTTCATTAACCATAAATGCAATTGCTGCCTTTATTACTGTGATTTTTTTTTTTTTTTTTAACTGAAGTGAAATTTCATTCTCAAATCAATAAGGGAAAACTTTGCAAACTACTTAAGGGAAATGCATTGTTAAGAGAGAAAAGGTGAAATATAAGAATTAGCTTTGCTCTTCAAACACAGGAATCAAACCATTTTCCAGAAAATTGTATTTTAGGTCAATCTTACTGTTTACAGACATGTTCATCCAAAATCCTTTTTGAGAAAGGATGTCTTCACAGGATTTCCAATAACCAAGGAATTTTGTTTTTGGAATTGGAAGTAAAACTTCTTTTTCCTGCCTGACTCTCAGTGGATGATATATCCAATTCAAACTACAATGAAAAAATATATTTTCCTGCGGACACAAATACAAGATTCATTCACTTCGATTTGATACGATAGTTTCTCATTGTGATGAGTTTTCTAATTTTTTTTTTTCTTAAACCAAATTTTACATCTTGTAGAGTTTTATACACCGTCTTGAAACTTTTGACTGATACATCAGGAAGATGATGGTTTTGACATCTTAGCATGTACATGATCAGATGAAAGAAAAAAGAAATGTACTAAACACAAAGATGTTCAACTGATATTAAAACCACCGAAGGCTAATGTGTACTCTGCTCGTGATAACTATCTTTGTAAGAGTCCCACAAAGAGAAATGCCTGTGTCAGAAAGATGAATGTGATAAAATATAAATATAAGGTAAAACCAATTTGTGGGTTAATTTCAAAGAATTGTACTGGGAACTGCAAATTATCTATCATCTTTTACTTATTTGGTAACACATTTAGAAATACTGAAGACAGAGTTTCTAATAAAATCATGTGTAAGGAAGGCTTTTTAAAATGTGCGTATATATATATTTTTTACTTATTTATTTATTTTTTTTATTTTGCTAAGGGCCTGGGATGCTTATGCTCTTTTCCATTCAAGTTGACATATCTAGACAGCTACTCAGATAACTACCTTTATCAATAAAAAATGTCTGCTATCTAAGTGTCCTTTTTTCTAGAAATATTTTAAATAAAAATTCCAGTATCAGAAAATTTGAGATGAGAAATATTCATTACATTTTCTTCATTTAGTAAAATATCCATAGATTTTCACTGATTTTTTTTTTTTATTCCTATGGATTTTTGTTGGTGTAATATATTTCTCAGGATATAGACTATTGGTTTTACTATCAGTGTGTGTATTGATCTTACACTTATGTATGCTATTTTAAAATACTCATTTGGATTTCTGTCTCAAAAGAGATATGAATGCATGTAGTATTTTAGAAGCCGCATTATTAGAGACCCAATGGCTGAATTCCAGTTTTATAATTTTACAAGCCAAAAAAAAAAAAAAAAAAAAATTCATAATAGATCTAATCTCATAAGTTTGGTTAAAGGTTGAGTTAGGATTATGCACTTAAGATATTTGAGAGATAATAAATACAATTATTTCCCATCATCATTTGTTTCAATACGAAAATGACTTTCCTTTTTTAAATTTCAGATTAATAGTTTTTTTGTTTGTTTGTTTTGAGACAGAGTCTCACTATGCCGCCCTGGGTAAAGTGCCATGGCATGACAGATCACTGCAACCTCTAACTCTGGGGCTTGAGAGTTTCTCTTGCCTCAACCTCCCAAGTAGCTGGACTACAGACACCGGCCACACGTCTGGCTATTAATTTTAGATTAATATGAGGTTATAAATGATTAGGTTATATTGTTTGGATGTGCTAGGTAAAGTCCCTATGATAACCATGACCTTCACCCAGGGGATGTGCCATGTGCCCTTAGCTGCTGCCTGTTAGGTGAGAGCCCTCTTGTTCTCTCTCTTCTTTTCCCCTTGCTTCATATTAGTATTGAGTAGATTGGAAAATGACTTTCTGTACTAAGATAAAACGTAGAGGGCTTCCCTGCTACATGTTGGGTCTCAGCCTGTCTGCACATAGGCTGGGGCATCTGGAAGCCTTGTATGAATCTCACGGTTTTATAATTTACTTCCAAATACTTTGATTTCTATAACGACTTTGTGGAGACAGTCTCTGTGTTGTCAAGACTGGCCTCTAACTCCTGGCTTCACATAATCCTCTTGCCTCAGCCTCTTAAACCGGAATTATAGGTGTGGTGTGTACCATTGTGCCAGGAATTTGTGTCTTCACATGACAGAGATCAGAAATTATTGACTGAGAATCAAAAGGCAATGAACTTCTGACATTGCAAAGAGAAATTTCCACTACTCAGGAATTACAAATCTATAGAGATAAAAGTTGACTATGAATTCTTACGGGTGTGAGTTTCCCTTTCTGTATTAATTACCTAGTAGTTTTCTTTCTTAATACTCACCTCTAAGTGAACTTGAACAGAACAAGGACTTCAACCAACACCCTTACTTGGGCAAATCTCTGCACTCTGTTTTGCTTGTTTCAGACTTTATTTTGTGTGGTAATTTTAACCTCTTTAAAAGGAATTACAGCTTGAGAGTTTCTACCTCTTTGGATTATAAAATGAAAGCGTTACTCAGCCTAATGTTTGATTAGGTCTACGTACTTTTTTTCACCAAGAATTTTAGAAATACTGTGAAATATTTTCTGTTTAGTATTTCAAACATTTCAAGCATTTAGATCTGGAAGGCGAAATTATAGAGAAAAAAAAAAACAAAACCCAAAACAGCTGCCTGGGTTAATTCCTGTGCTGTAGTTCTCATGAAACACATGAGCTGAACCCAAATGCTTTGGGGAGAGAAGAATGAAGTATCGACACAATTAATTTAAAACAACTAAGTGTATAATTTGTGTGAATCATTTTTTACTAGAGTCTAGCATATACACGTTACCAAAGTTTGAAGAAAAATTTATGAGGAAGAAAATCAGAACGTTGTGGACTTTAGCTTTTTTTTCACTCCTAGCTGAGAGGCGTTGCCGTTTTTCCCCCAGATTGTCTCAGACCAATGGGTAGCACAAAGATGCTCCTTTGAAGCAGAGTGAGAACACCCCTGAAATAGAAAATTTATCAGATGGGTGCATCACAAAGCCAATTTGCTGCCATTATCATTATTTTATTTATTTATTTATTTATTTTTTATTAAATCATAGCTGTGTACATTGATATGATCATGGGACATCATACACTAGTTTCATACACCGTTTGACACATTCTCATCCCACTGGTCAACACATTATCTTTTTTTATGAACTTGATGTCAAAGAGCCTGAAAATGAATCATTCATATATTTTCTTCAATTAACATTGTTTCAGCTGGAACGTGTCTCCATAGCCTCACTATAATCTTGCTCTTCATCTCTCATGTACTCTTTGGAGAGGTTTTAAGTGTTTTTAAGTTATTTTGGTCAAATAAATACAGAAAAATAGATAAACTATTCTATATGAGCAATGCATAGGGTACAGCTGTTAGTACTCAGAAGGTTCTAGATTAATGTGTTTCTGGAGGGCAGATGTGTCTATTTTCTGGAGAATATTTTACGCATGTTAAGTATCCATCAGGATACATGGAACATATTGTTGCTAATTGAACACATTTAATTTGTCATCATAATAGTGCGTAAATTACAATTAGGCCGTAAGGTGATTCTAGAAAACTCAAAACTTCATCTATACAAACGACACAGCTGATTCTGCTGCCTGTTCCTCTTCAGTCCTTCTCGTGTTTACATTCTAGCTGAGTATTTAGGAATGGTAAAATCTTCTCCCTTTTCTGTGTCTCTGTTAACAGTTAAGCTACTGCCTCCCTCTGATGTTCTTTGTATACTCTGTGTCTGATGGAAATTATTTTAACGCGATTAAAGCGGGAAGGAAAACGCGGCAGGCTCTTTGCTATCACACATGTACTTTGATTTGAACTTGGTCTTAGTCACCATTTGCTTTCTTTTAGTTTGCCCCAAATAGCTCCATTCTCCTTTTCTCGGGGTTCTTGTTTCCTAAACCTTCATTTTTCACTTCAGGGAGTCTTCAGATCTTCTCAAATTTCAAACCTTTCCCCGTGGAAAAGAAAATGGCTGAATGCATTATCTCAGTATAGTTACTTCCATAATTATTGTTTACTTTTGTATTTTCTTGTTTGTTAGTTTAAAAATGTATTAGCTCATTTACAGGTTCAGAAAACCAGAGATCCCTGTGCTCTTCCCTTAGTATTCCTTAATATTTCTTAAAACACCTTTTGTCCGTTTCTAGTTCTTAATGTTTTTGCTGTCTATATATATTCAGAGACTGAGTTTTGCTCTGTCACCTGAGCTGAAGTGCGGTGTCACAATCAAACCTCATTGCAGCCTCAGATTCCTAGCCTCAAGGAAGCCCAGGTTTGGTTCAGATATTGGCATTTCCAAAAGCTTATAGGAAAAACAAATAGGCGGAGTAAAACTGGGCATCCTTTCCTCCCATCAGTCCCTCTGAATAAGACAGAGTAACGTTAAGCTTACGATGACCACTGCCGTGCCCAGAATAAATGGTAGTTACTTCAAATTCTTGCACTATAGATGAAAAAGACACATGGCTTAGTTTCTCATTAGGAGATTATTTAGGATTGTTTATCTTGTGTCTAAGGTTGTTAAAATAATGTCACTTGGTGATTAAATTGTGCAATAGTGCAAAGATTAAGGGTTTAATTGCTTTTAAAAGTAATGACGAATGCTTCATTATTTTTTACTTGCTTAATACACACTAGTTTATAATGTTCTATCTAAACTGTTCTTGAACTGTGCATTAGGTAATGCACTTACAAACCATTTCTATTGTCCATTAATATCCTAAGCTAACAGCTTCCATAACATCCTGTGTATTTCATCACAGGAAAGTGATATCACCTTCTGGAAGCTAAGTTTCCACATCTTCAAAACCAAAGGTAATAATATATTTTTTACAGTTACCAAGAAACAATAATAAGGTAGTTGGCTTTATTTATTTATTTTTATTTTTATTTATTTATTTATTTTTGAGACAGAGACTCACTGTCACCCTGGGTAGAGTGCTATGGCACCATAATAGTTCATAGCAACCTCATACTCTCGGGCTTGACCAATCCTTTTGCCTCAGCTTCCTGAGTAGCTGGGACTACAGACACCTGCCACAAGACCCGACTACTATTTTTAGTAGAGGTGGGGTCTCACTGTTGCTCAGGCTGGTCTCAAACTCCTGCGCTCAAGCAATTCACCCTCCTTGGCTTCCCAGGGTACTAGGATTATAGGCTTGAGTCACGGCACCTGGCCAGTAGGTGCATTTGTAAATCTGGGGTAGGTGAACGGCAGTCACAGGCAACAGAATAGTTGATAAGTTTGTTCTTATGTTGCTAAAGAAGAAGAAGAGAAAATGAGCCCCCAAAAGAAAGGAAATGATGTGAATGGTTGACTGTGTTTGGTGCCACTGGTCTGTGAGTGGTGTTGGAAGCATGGAATTCTGGTCTTGGGTTAGTGGAGGATGTATATTAGAGTAAATCAGATTGAACCTGGTTTCAAAAGAGACTTGCAGTAAAATAATTTTTTTTAATTTTTAATTTTTTTAATTTATTGCTTCAGGTTCATTGAGGGTACAAAGAATCAGCTTACACTGATTGCATTTGTTAGGTAAAGTCCTTCTTATAATTGTGTCCTGCCCCCAAGAGCTTGTCATACACCGTGACGCCATCCCCCTCCTTCTTCCCCTCTTCCCACTCCCTCATACCACTGCCCCCCACCTTGAATTGATTTGAGTTTTCTCTTTTGTAGGTATGTATTAGATCATCTATTGGCTTAATATTAGAATGGAGTGCTTTGGATTCTTGCTTCTCCATTCTTGTGATACTTTACTAAGAAGAATGTGTTCCACCTCCATCCAGGTTGATTAACAAGCTGTACCATGGAATACTATTCAGCAGTGAAATAATTTTGAAAAGATGTGGTGGAGACAGAACTGAGCACACATTCAAGGCAAGATGACAAAGATGGTATAAAAATGCTCTTCTTCCTTCCTTTGTGCTTTCCCCTCACAGTCTGCCTTACGATAAGTTCTATAATCATCTTATTTAACAGTTAAAAGAAAAGCCAGCCACTGGAATTCAAAATGTCTGTTTTCCTCCTGCTCAAGACACTGGGTGCCCCATCTTTCATTCACCCAATGTTTAAACTTGGATGAGTTACTTAGAGTCATAACCTTCTGGAAACAAGGACGGAATAAGCCCCTAATCAGTAGAATTATTTTGAGAATTGAGGGACGGTAACATACATAAAGAGTGAAGTCCAGAGTTCCTGACTACAGGTGAATAAAACACAGGACAAAGAGGTGTATCCTACAAGTTTGGTCATTAATAGCTATTCCCCCACCCCCTACACTGTGAATCAGACCCTGTTGGTGAATCATGAAATAAATTCAGTGGGTTATAACCAGACTCTTTTCTTTCTAATGAAGTAAAATAACAGAAAATATCATAGGGCTGATTATTTTTAGTTTTTCTTTGTGTGCATGTGTGTGTTGCTGTTCCATTTCACTTGCTATAGGTTATAATAAAAAAATTGAAAGCCACGTGACTCAATACAGCAGAGATTGGGAAAATTGCTGGGTTAGCTGGATGGGCCAAAAGCTATAGTGTGAAGTGAGCACCTTGGATAGCGTCGAAATAAGCTAGCATGTGAATTTGGCCAACTGAAACTAAGGCTATTTGATCTAAAGTTAGCCTACATCCACAAGAATGGTACGCTTTCAGAGTGGACCTATGTTGATTTTATGGTGATAGAACTAAATGTATGTCCAAGTTTTGCCTTAATCCTCAAAAATCTCCTTATATGTATTTTCTGTGGGTAGTCTGTATTTTCTGTGGATAGTAACTCACATATATCCAAGGTGATATTCAGACCCTCAGTTGAATAAATAGGTGTGTCAGCGTTAGTCATCCATTGAGTTTCATGAGTTGGCCTTCAAAGGGTGTCCTGTTCTGGAGTACTTTCAGGAAGCACAGTCTGTGCCCAGGTGCAGCCCTGCCTTCAAAAAAGCCCATCTACTTGGATCTGTGCACATTTTAGCAAGTCAATGAGATGTTACAGAAGAAGTGCTTGACTTAAAGTACGTGGAAAAGGTGGTTGGTTTCCAGCTCTGTCACTTATTAGCTTTCTAACCTTAAAATAATTACTTAAACTGCCTGAAATCTTAGCTTTAAGATTTATAAGTTGGGTTTATTAATATATACCTTCCTTAATTGGCATATTGCTGGTGAAAATGAGTGCAGCCCATAAAAGCATTTAATAAAAGGTAAAGATACTCAGAAATAGTATCATCTCCCAGACAGATCTTACAATTTTATGTTTTATATATACTTGTAAAATTAAAGTATTTTCCATAAGATAAATTAAATTCAGACCTAATTTATAGGTAAGATAGGAAACTATTTTGAAACTAGACCTTCTCTGGAGAAACAGAACCAGTAAGAGATATATCTGTATCTACATCTAGAATGAGATTTCTTATAAGAAACTGACTTATGCTGTAGTGGAGGCTGAGGAGTCCCCAGAATCTGCTGTCTGTAAAGTTAGGCCTGGGAAAGATGGTGGTATAAATTCTACTCCGAGTCCCCAGGACTGAGAACCAGGGGGGCTGACGGGCTGAGTCCCAGTCAAACACTAGAGTAGAAGATGGTAGTTCCAGCCCACAGTCAGGGAGTGTTCATTCCACCATCCTCAACTGTTTGTTTCTCTTCGGGTCCTTACTACCCTTTAACCTCTCTTTTCTCCAATCTGAGATATCTCTGTGCTCCTTCCACAGGCTGAATAATGTGCGAAAAATGCCCTTATTCCCTTGGGCTTTCCCCTCACAGTCTGCCGTATGATAAGCTCTATAATCACCTCGTTTAATAGTTAAAAGAAAAGCCAGCTACTGGAATGTTTTCTTCCTGCTCAAGGCATTGGGTGCCCCATCCTTCACTCACCCAGTGTTTAAACCTGGACGAGTTACTTAGCGTCATAACCTTCTGGAAACAGGGACAGAATAAGCACCTAACCAGTAGAATTATTTTAAGAGTTGAAGGAAGGTAACGCACATAAAGAGAGACGTACAGAGTTCCTGACTATATTAACTTTCAAGAAAGATGAGCAGTTGACTTTGATGTATTTAACATTCCTAAGGGGTATTTAAAAGAAATAGCGCAAGGGAACTAAATTTGAAATAGTTTTAAATGCAAAATTTGCACCAGAGAAAAATGCAATGAATTCTTGGCATTCGAAGTTACAAACTTTCAAGTTTAAAAATTTTTTTTTTTTTTGAGACAGAGTCTTAAGCTGTCACCCTGGGTAGAGTGCTGTGACATCACAGCTCACAGCAACCTCAAATTCTTGGGCTTAAGCGATCCTCTTGCCTCAGCCTCCCAAGTAGCTGCGACGACAGGTGCCTGCCGCTACATCCAGCTATTTTTTGGTTATAGTTGTCATTATTGTTTGGCAGGCCCCATCTGGACTTGAATCCTCCAGCACTAGTGTATGTGGCTGACACCTTAGCTGCTTGAGCTACAGGCGCTGAGCCATAAACTTTTAATTTTTGAAAAGTGAGTACAGCGTGCTGTGATATGTGAATTCTGTATTGCCATGGATTATCATGCACCAGCACTGTGAGTACACAAGTCACTTAGATAATTAATTGAACTTGTCGTAAATGGTGTTCCGTAACAGCACCTCAAAACAAACTTGTTTTTTTATTGCATTATCAGATTTGGTATTTTTGGAATTCATTGAGACTGTCTGAGTATATCATTTAGGCCAAAGGTCTAGAGTTGCTATATAGGTTGTCTGTGTTAGTCACTGTTCTATGTTGTGAAATCGGTAGACGATTTTCTCCTCTTTGACTCAGATCAGCAAGCTCGTAATGGAAAGAAAGAGAAATTCTTGCCTTATTACAGAGTTAATTGGCAATAGAAAATGCATTAAGATCCTTGGATATAATGTTTAAAAATAATTAAAAAGAAATTATCATCATATTAATATATATTTCTATGACAATGTTCCTTGATTATCCTTAAGGTAATTATTGTTCTTGATGGTGTCTTAAATATACATTCATGATATAAGACATGATTACAGTCTCCCAAAGTTTGTTTCCATTATCTTCTTATCCACCGCATTTTTGTTAATTAAACTTTTTATTGCATTTTCATTGCCCAGACATAAAAATAATTTCAGATTATTGTACCAAACATTCATTACAATATAAGGATTTTTGAATTATGATATATTTAAAACATCTCTGCAACTGTCTTTCCAACCTATAATTACTTAATCCCACCTATAACTAGGGGACTGATTTTAATACCTAAACCATAAATGAAAATTGCTTTATTCTCTAAAATTTAATTTTCTTCCATGCGCCATGCAATTAAATCAAAAAGCAGAGGTGGTGCTTGTACTTTTGATTTTAGTCACCAAATTGGAACTTCCCATATTGCAAATGAGCTTATCATCAATGCAGGAGGTCACTAAACAAATAGGTTGTTTAGTATTTTAACATAACTACTGTTGCATGACTTGAGAGATAGGTATGAAATTTAAGTGTGTGAAATAACTTGGTTTTGTGGGATCTGCCATTTTTGGGAAACTATGAGGTGAGAAAATGTGGCTTTAAGGCCACGTGCGGCCCCCCGGGGCCCCAAGTGCAGCCCTCAACTGAATCCAGACTTCACAGTACAAACCCCTTTATTAAAAATATTGGTGTAGTAAAATCTGGATTCAGTCAAAAGGCTGTACCCAAGGATCCAGAAGGCTACCTATGTCCCCAAGGACACAAGTTCCCCATGTAATGTGGCCTGACCATAGCTCCTCAAATTCCTAAGCTGAAGCAATCCTCCTATTTCAGCTTCTTGAGTAACTAGGAATACAGGTGTGTACAAGCATGCCCAGTAGATATTTAACTTTTTTTTTAATAGAGATGGGGTCTTGCTATGTTATCTAGTCTGGTCTCAAATTCCTAGAATTGAGTGATTCTCCCCAATTTGACCTCCCCAAATTCTGAGATTACAGGTCTGAGCCACGGCATTTATCCAAGGTCAGGTCTTTTAATCACCCTACTGGAATCACATTTTTAAAAATTTAATTGAGAAATGTATCATAATACGGAAGAGCATACAACATAAATGTAAAATTTGAAGAAGATTATTAAACAAACCTACATGCACCATCCAGATTAAGAATTAGAATATTACCAGCACTTTAGAAATCTCTCTGCATCTCCATAATTACGTGCTTCTTCCAATCTCAAGAGGACTGCTAACTTGCATGTAGGCTATTATCACCCCAGTTTTCTTTAAGGATTCCCCATCTGCATATAGAGGCTTTAATGATCATACGTCTAATTTTTAAAATTAATAGTAAGCACAAACCTAGGTGTGTAAAAACAATATTAACATCATTAGATAAAGGCTCCCAGAAGAAAATTTTATACAACTTTGAAGATATAAGAGCCCCTCTGTAATAAATAAGGTTATATTGCGAGTATTTGGTTGGAGGGTGGGCAGAAGTTACCAGTGGGCTTTTGGTATTGGACCAACTACTGGAGTCCTGTAAACATATGGTGTCTCCTTTCTCCCTCCGAGCTTACTGTGTCTTTTCTACCTCACCTTTCAGAAATAGGTTCTTACATAACACATGTGGAATGGTGTGAAAATGAATGGGTTCTTAGCTTATCTAGATGGGAAGAAGGCAGGCAGATAAGAGCAAGAAATTCATCAATTTAATATGTATGTATTAAATACACATAATATGTATGTAGTATGTATGGAATATGAGTCATAAAAAGGGACAGAGGACTGATACCTGCTACGATACAGAAGGACCTGGGAGACATTACGCTACGTGGGAGAAGATACACACAAAGGGTTACATGTGTGATTAGACTTCTATGACACATCTAGAATAGATAAATCCATGGAGTCAGAACACTGATTAGTGGTTCTCAGGGCCTGGAGGGAATAAGGAGAAATTGTTTAATAGGTAAGGAATTTTGCTCAGGACTGACGGCAATTTTTGGAACGGGAGATGGTTATACAACCCTGTAAACAATGACACAGAATCATTGACTTTAAAATGGTTATCTTTTTGTTTTGTGAATTTCACCTCCATAGTTTATTATAAATAATGAATTATATTTTTGATGGTCAGAGATGAGCACTACTTCCTGACCCTACTACTGTTCTGATCCCAGTTCACGAACCCATGCCCTTTCCTTAGTGTCCTTTTGAATATTCAGTCCATGCAGCTCCTGGGACAATTCTAATTGAAATAGTCTTTGGACCACTGCAGGACCTTTGATGAATTTTTACAAACCAGCTGGACGACGCAGTTGAGTTTCTCAGATATGTTGGTTGAGTCCTTGGCAGACAAGTGCTCCTGTGTTCATATATTTTAGTCTATTAGCTTGTTATACTTTCTGGAATTCTGTCTTGGTTTTTTCTGCTTAATATTTGAGTCCTTAAGTAACATCAGAGCATGTATTATATGCAGATCATTTAAGTGGGGACTAAGCACCCTTGATAACTCTAGGCACATCACTTACGCTGTGCTAGGGGAGCCATTGTCTATTCGCCCAGTACTGATGACCTGGACAGAGAATGCTGCTTCCAAGTGAAGACAGTGTCTCTGGATGACAGAGTCCTATACTTGCAAGGTGCCAAATGTCTTTAGAACCTATTTTTTTCATAGCCAGAATTTTCTGTAAGATAAGTATCTGCTACCCAAGGGTCACCTTGGCGTGGTGTCCTCATTTTCCCCTCCGCAGTATTCAGGTAAGATTTCAGTATGCTTCAAAGCTGTGCCTTCTGAATCATGTACTTGGGTAAATGATTTAGACAAAACTAAACAATAATGTAGATGCCGCTAATATTTATTAGTGATAATTTGAGTAACTACACTTTTTTTTCTTATTTTTGATTAAACTGGCTACTCACAAATACTCAACTACTTATTGACATAAAATTATGTTACACAAACGAATGTCTAGGAAATAGTATTGGAATGATGGACACTTCGAACATCAACATTTAAAGAACTATTTTTTCCTCAGTTTATTCCTTAATTGAGCAGTAGTATTTGCTGGAATGTTCTTCCTAGTAATAACCTAGTGGTGGCTATTTTTTTTTGTTCTAGTATTATTTTCTGAGCCACTCTAATTAATTTCACATAAAGATAAAAACGATTCAAAATTTGGAAACATCTATCACTTATATTCTGAGTTTTCTTTCATTCACATTAGTATAGGTCTTTCTCAGAAACTGACGGGTCAAGAAGATAAAGAATATGCAAGCACACACAATTATAGGGAAAGGAAAACAAATACTGTTTTATCTGACATATATGTGGCCTGCATTATTCTCAAGAAATTAAGTACCATTTCCAAAAGTGAAGCATTTGCCACAATGCAATGAAAGGCATTTTTAGAATTGCCAATATTTTATTATATACCACTCCTTCTACCAGCAGAAGCATACATTTAGAAATCAATAATAAAAATATAGCATCCTCCTCCCCCCCCAAACAACAACAAAGGCTTTTGTAAACAAAAGCCAACATGCTTTTAAGTTATTTATAAAGTCATTATCATAAGTCAAAGAAATTATCATAACATTTACAAAGTATTGGAACAGAATGACAATGTAAATTCTCCAAGCTAAAGCTTGTGAGGTGAAGCGTGTGATGCATAACTTTTAATACATTTAATAGAAAACAATGTAGAAAAAAAGTCAACGAGTTGAGTTTAACTTTGAAAAGTTAAGGGAAAAGCTGATGAATTCAAATTGAATAGAAGTAAGCATAGAAATAAGACTGAAAAAATCATGAAAATAAAAATAACACAAAGTGGTGTCTTTGGAAAAATAAATAAATGGAAAATAAAGCACTTCTCTAAGAACGATGACAAAATGAATAAAAAAATCAATACTGAAAAAGAAGGCATAATTAGGGGTACAGTACACATTGAAAGAGAAAATTCCAGAAGGAAATTTATGCTATGTTTAAACTCTAGTGTCTAGAAAACTAAGAATTTACCAGGAAGAAAAATAAAGATTTAAGTAGCTATTAAAGAAATGGAATCACTGGTCAAAAACCTGTCATATGCTCAAAACCGGTTCCAAGCCAATGTTTAATTTATCTTCAATACACATTTTAACAATCTTCTACATTTATATTTAACAGTCATCAATATATGATATATTTAACCCCTATCCTATACAACTTGTTTCAAACAGAAAAAAAGAAATGTTACTCAAAGGGTAATAGTATAGAAAAGAAATACTGCACATAAAATACAATCTACATTATAAGTAAAAATTAGAAAGTAGAAACTAACAATGTATGAAAGAATACATGCCAACCAAATAGGACTTAACCCACGAATAAAGGTCAGTTTTTATACTGGAAAACCAAGAGGAATTTAACATTCATCAATGAACATAGGCAGGCCATGGGATAAACTCTGTATTTTAGGAAAATATTTTCATTTCAACATGCATTCTTGGTTTAACAAGAAAAACCAAAGCAAGTGAAAAATAAGTGGTTATATGTTTAACCTAATAAAGAATGTATTCTGGAAACCTACTAATTAGTGAAATATTTTAAATATTCCTGTTAAATCTGAGAACCATACTAAGATACCCTTCCTTACCATCTATCCTTTCATTTCTAAGACTTTCCATGATTCTTTTTTTTTTTATCAGCTAGAACTTCCTTCTGAAACTCCTACTCTTGCTTGGCAGGTGTTATTCTTTCTTCCATATCTCTGACAACTTAAAAATACTCATTTTAAAACCCTTTTGAGATGTTGATGTTATCTCTAGTTCCTTACATGTGGTTTCTTGTATATATTGGGCCTTTCCTCGTATACTCTAGATGCTGGAATTTCTCATACGCTGTTTTATGATTCTTTGTGAGCTCACTTTCCATGGGAATTGTTTTCTGTTGGACAAGTTTGTATAGCCTTGCTTTAAGAGTAGTTTCATACTTATCTTTACCCAGGACATGGAAAATTTATAGGTCCTAAACTAGGTTTTTATGTCATAGTTTAACAATGATCATTATATATTGAAAATTAATCTTTTGGTTAAATCATCATCTTCACGGTAAAGATTCCTGGCTTTGAGATGGTTATGGGCACCGTTCTGTTCTTGACCAGCTGCAAAACCTTTGATCTGGACTCTGAAGTTGCAGATATTCTGGAGTTCCTGTTTCTAAAAATTAACAAACAAAAGCAATGGCTGCTGGATCCCAGACTTACAGAGTTCAATTCACTCCCTGTTCCTTCTTTCATTTCCAGAAACTTCAGCCCCATGGTCTTGGCCTCACTGTGGGTCATGAAATGTGAGCTTCTATTTACTGATTTGACATTTTCTTTCCAAATTTACTTCTGGAAATTTCCTTTATTCGTTTCCAACTAAATTGTCTTAAATATGGCTATTGCATATAATTATAATATTATATAAAGTATTTATAATATATTTATTCATATGAGTATAAATTTGTGTAAGTATATTGTGGGTTTCCATGTGTTTGGAACAAGGGAAGAGTTTACCTAGAAGCCTGAGTTTATACTTTGTCCGAGAACTGATGAAATTACTTTTTCAAGTTACACATCTTTTCTTTTTATGATATGATGCTTTATTGATAATTTTTTAGTATATGATATTTTATTGATAATTTTTAAACTTTTAATTGTTATGGGTACTAAGGAAGACTTCAAAGTAGAATACTGTTCACTTTTATTCTATCCAATTGTCTCACGACTTGGAAAGACTTTGACTACAATTTTGTTAACGCTGAACTTCAAGAAGGTCATGGTTGTCATTTGCAATAACGTTGATGCACCTGGAGAGCATTACACTAAGTATAATAAGCCAGGAACAGAAAGACAAATATGGCATGGTCCCACTTATATGTAGAATCTAAAAATGTTGAACTCATAAAAACAGAAAGTAGAATGGTGGTTACCAGGGGAGGGGATGGGGAAATGTTAGTCCAAGGGTACAAAGTTTCCATTGGACAGGAGGAGTGAGTTCTGGTGACTTAGCACAGAGCATAGCCCCTATAGTTATAAATAATGTACCACAGATTTAAAATTTGCTAAGTGAGTCTTCTTAAATGCTCTCAGCACAAAGAAATGATAAGTATGTGAGGTGCTAGATATGCTAATTAGGGTGACTTGATAATTTCACAGTGTATACAAGATGTCACATTTAAATACTCAATATGTACAATTTCGTCACTCATACCCCTAATAAACCTGGGGAAAATGTATACTAACATATTTTCAATTTTAAACCATAAAATCATTTTATGATGTTTTTCCTGATAAACCATGCTGGTAATGTCATCTGAGAATAAAGTTTGTGCAATTTGTTGGTGAATTTGTGCAGGTTTCTGATGGTCACTGGTTTGGGCTGGGCTGTAGGTTTTTACTTCTCTCTTGAGAACTTTTAGATGAACTTGGATCATGTCTACATCAGCAAGGCAGTTATCTAATAAAATTTAGTACAAAATGTGGTGTTTGAATTGTCTAAATTGACTTTCTAGACTGTCCAGATGATTGCTCAAGCCTCTGAATTATTGACAGTTTAGATGTGAGTTTATGATAATAGCATATTTTATTGCCTATTTCTGAGAGATTAAAGTCCTGGCTTTACTGCACAGATATGCATCAGATATTATCTCACTGAATGACCTTAGAGGCCAGTTCTGACCAACCCGAATTGATCACAAGTTTCAAGGAATAAAGGGAAGACTAGGAAAAGGGAATATTTTTTATTATCTCCTGAAATAGTGCAGAACTATTTATGAACACAATTTCCTCATGTATGCTTTTCAGAAGATTCATACATTCTGCTATGCTGTGGACAGTTAGAAAACTTCTAATTTTTATACTTCCGATAAAAAAAACTTTCTTATGTAGGTTGTATCATTTGCATTCAACAATCATTATTTCTAGTCAATATCCTTCTTTTTACAACAGATTACAGAAACCTGGTGGAAACAGGATACTCAGAAGAAGGAAAGGATGTGTATCTTATGCACATTTCTAATGTTCAGATATACAGAACTATGCTTAGATTTGTGTACATAGAGTCAGCATAATTTTAACAAGGACAGAAAGGTACAAACCCTTTCCTTTCTCTTCCACCCTTACTTATATAAACTTTCCCCTGTGCTTTAGGCTTCTGGGTAACCAATTAACATTATTAATCATGTCAGTCACTTTCCACCAAAATTCAATATTGCATGCTGCTGCAAAATGACTTCCAGCTCATACCCTTTGTGTATTGCTATAATTTTAAATGCTCTGAGGTCTTGATTT
Organism: Loris lydekkerianus; assembly: GCA_963574355.1. Taxonomy (NCBI): domain Eukaryota; kingdom Metazoa; phylum Chordata; class Mammalia; order Primates; family Lorisidae; genus Loris; species Loris lydekkerianus. The sequence continues at coordinate 27,645 of CAUYPK010115301.1, forward strand.
CTAAAAGACATTTGCCAAAACAAAATCTGTTTTTATCTTCAGTTAAGCAACGAAGGAGTCAGCCTCCACCTACGAATTTGTTCATCACCTCCAGTTGGAAGCCAGCCCTCTCCCTAGAACCCCGGTGGCTCCAGGAGCAAAGCCTGCCAATCCGTATACACATCAGACATATTACTTTATAAAAGTAATGTTGAATGGCTGTTGGAGAGGGCCAGGGGAAGGGAAGGAAATGACCCTCTCAGCCCCCTTCCAAAGTTAGCACTATCCAGAGAGGGGCAGCACACCTCTGGCCACAGACTTTATTTCCAATTGTAATGTTCAAAAGGTATTTTGTTGAAAAGATTTCATACTGTGTAGGTTGAATGTAAGAATACTTACGACAATTTTTTCTTAGATTGATTTCTAATATTCAGCGTTGGTCCTACTCAGGCAGAGTGAGGGACAGAATGCAAATTAACATGCATTTCTTTTATTTTCAAACACCGTAAGAAATCGATTCTGACAATTTCAACTATGTTAATGATTCAACTTGTTTTCTAAGAAACCAAAATGAGTATCTTACCCGGAAGATTTTTTTCTCTGTGCATTTTATTTTGTGAAACATATTTTTCTGTGTTGGCTAAAATCTATGTAACATCCAGAAATTGTACTCTAGAATTGATTTGCACAACTGAAAGGATTTCTATCCTTTTATCACTTAGCCCTAGCCTAGGCTCAATTTGTTTCTCTTAAATCTTACAGTTTGGGGTAGAATCAGGGGACTTGATGTTGTTCCTGTCTGTTTTTACGTCTAGCATGTCTGCTACTTTATAAATTTCCTTGCTGCCCTCTCTGTTCTCTGGAAAGACAAGCTCTGAACTGGTTTGGTTTGGGAATATTATCATTTGTTATTAATGTGTTTAAGTTTTCCTCACCTAATTTAAGAAGATAATTATAAAATATCATCTCAGGCTAATAAAAACATACAATGCACATTAAGTCAAGTTTTATTCGAGCCTTTAGCAGCCTTGAATTTCTTCCAGGTCTTTTTAGGGGAAATTTTCACCCCTAGGGTTGAGGAACTTGGCAGGGAACACCCATTAAGTGTGATGAGGGCACGATTCCCAGTACACAGCAATGAGATCTTGCCCTTCAAAAATTCTCTTTGATTTTACTTCAATAGGTTGGGGAAAAAAATGTGCTTGTGTTTTTGTCCCATTTGTGATGGGATAAGACATCGAGTACCCATGTCCCATGGGTACATGGCATTAATCAGTTATTGTGTTCTTATGTGGCAATGCTGAGTCCTCTACAGTTAGTGTTGTGATACAGCAAAACCCATTGGTATATAAAGGTATATCATTAAGCTATCAAAAGTGGGGCAGATATTTCTTTTTGACAATATATTATGGACCCCCTGGACCTCCAGGCCTCCTGCTCCTTGAATAGGTAGTACTGTGGGTAGGTAGAATTCTCAGGGGGTGATGGGGATTCAGTAAATGGAAGATCAGGAGCAAGTTGACGGAGCTCTGAGGCTTCAATCCTACATGTAGAATTTTATTAAGGGAAGGCCTGTTGTTCCGTCAGCTTCAATTTCAGCAGTTTTGTGACAAACCACTCTGCCTGTTGTCTGAAATCATATTTCAAAGATGGATATTTACAATTAATTTTGTAAAAGTAATGTTAAATGGCTATTGGAGATATTAATGATAATAATAATAGTAATAAAATCGGGAAAGGACTTTATCCAGAAGAGGTCAGGGACCTAGTGGACCTGCCTTGGTGGTCATATGGTGAGCCCAGAAACAACCCGTGATCCCAGGGCTTGGGGAATGATGTAACTAAGGTTATGGAACTTTAAATAGATGGAATTTTTTTTAAAAAAATCACAAAGCATAATAATCATGATTTGGGAGTTTGCCAAAATTTCTACATATATTGTGTTCTGGGAATGTACAGACCAGAAGGTAAAGTCTCAAAAAATAAATAAAAATTAAAAAAAAAAAAGAAAAAAAGAAAAAAGAGAGATGATGAGAATCTTTATTTCATCTTTTCCTATGAAATCATCAAGCTGGAAGGTTTTTTATTTTTTATTTTTAAAGAGGATCCCTAGATTGCCAGATGAGGGATCAACAAAGTAAGTAAATATAAATGTAAATATTAAAAATTTATATCTGCATGGGGAAATATAAAGGGCATTGAATGTTTCTGTATTAAAATTATTTCCCCTATATTGTTGATGCTTGAAATTATGCCTTTCATGTACTTCTTCTGGCTCAAAGGACTTGTTATAAGTTTGAATATATATACACCTGCTATAGGGGAAAAAGTCTTATTTGCAAAGGCAATTTTTACCATGAAGGAAGGCATTCATCCTCTTCTCTGGCTTAAGGCATTATTTCAGATTCAGATTCAAGACTGTGTTTTGTGTTTGTCACTATGCTACATACTTTACTGTATTTTATCTCCTTTGAGAGAGGAGATATTAATAATAGTAATACAATTTGGAAGGCACTTTATCCAGAAGAGGTGAGGGGAATGGACCTGTCTTGGTGTAGGGACCCTTAGTGCACACACATAGAACCCCTGTAACACTGGCCTGGTTGTGTTTGTGTTAGAGTTTAGAAACCAACTGCTAGACCCCCGAGGTGGCTGACCTTCTGCCTGCTGCCCCACTGGCCATTGTCCACCTTTTGTCCCTCTCTTGGTCCCTTGTCTCTGGGGATACTTAAATGAGTCACCAATTAGTCTGATAATCAAGTTAAGGTTCTAGCAGCTGGATTTTGATTAGTTTGATAGCTCTCAGGGGTAAAATTTGAGTTTTGAAAATTATTTCCCTTAATACCTCACTGTGAATTAGAAGAGAAATTGGAAAGCCAATGGAAATGAATTCGTGTGGTGTTGGGGCCATCTTGATATATGAAAGTTGGCTAGCTCTCTACAGGGGTGTCTATTCTTTCTTGTTAGTGATGAAATCTTGATTTGTGGCTTTGCAAAAGGCTGTGTTCCTCAGCCTCCCTTGCAAGAAGATGGCTGTGTCCTGCTAATGAGATGTAAGCGGGAGTGTGCGGGGCATGGAGGGGTCTCCTTAAAGGATTGGTGGGGGGGGAGGGCATGAATTTGAAGAACAGGCCTTTCTTGTTCCTACTGCTAAGCATCAAAGGAGTCTGAAGAAGGCAACTGAAGGCTTTAGGCAACTTCTGTTAATTTAGTTAGGATGTGTTACCAAAGGTAAAACTGTAACTGGAGAAAAATATTGGAAGCTCCTGGCACATGCCCTTCACACGGACCCCAGAAGAACAAAATGGCTAGAGTGATCACGTGCACAGGGCAGGTGGCCTGGAAGCTCTTATTGGGATGCAAGTTCACTGTGCCTACCCCACGTCCATAGCCGCTGGACCCCCAAGATGTACTCTGCCCTGGGTTTAACACCCAGGGGGAGACTGGAATCATTGGGATAAAATGTTGCAGGTCATGTTGTCCCAGAGGGAACGAGAACAGAGCCAGGGCTGTTCTCTTTCTCTCTAAATATTACATTCCCAGCATGTTAAGTTAATTTTGAGTACTACAAGGGAGAAATGGGGGAGGGGAAAGGTGGATTTTAACAGCCCAGGTATTGCAGCTTCTGAAGTGGCTTGCATGAGATCTCTGGTTGAAAGGCTGTGCTTTCAATATGTCACAGAGTAACTGTTTCTTTGAAGTAAGGAGAGAGAGGGAAAGAGAGAGAAAAGAAAATGAGTGATAGGGCTAGAATTGTAAAATCATTGTTATACTGTTATATCCCCGTCAATGTTCAGATCTTCACAAGCCTGGCTGGGTAACAAACTGTGCCAGGTTACTAAATTTTAAACAAGTTCTCCGGGGGAAAACCAATGCTCTGGCAGTTATCTGCAAGCCAGTTTTTATTGGTTAATATAATACTTCAGCTGACTCGAGGTACAGAAACTTTTTGACATGGGTCTGAGAAGAGATTTCTAAGAGTTCTGGACGCTGAGAGATCCTTTCCTAACATTCAATGGTCATCTAGACTCAACTTAATCCTTTGAGTCCCTGTTGCTTTGTTTTCCAGCAAATAGTAAGAGCTACGTCCGTATCCTAGCTCATTCAAAGCAATAGATTTTTGCTCTTGTCAGCAGAAGATAGAATTTATCATGAGAAACCATGCGTGGTTTTAAAATGTGGAGTTTCAAGCCATGCCAGCAAAAGAGATAAAGGGACAGGGCACCGTAATAGTGTCATAGAGCCAGCGTAAATGACTTGCCGGGGGATCTGTCACTTAATCTCTCTGAGCCTTAATTTCCTCATCTGTAGAAGGGGAGAATAGTAATTTCTCTCACTTTTGTTGTGAGGACTAAACAAGATCATATACATATGGTTTCTATCCACTAGAAAGCTCCTAATACTAAGATTAGCTACAGTGAATGCTCGTAGTGAGAAATGAGGTGGGACCAGAGGCTTGTCAACTCCCAATGAGTCTCCAGAGTGAACCCAAGGCTTTGAAATATTTTCAGGTCCTCAGATTCCCAGGGGAGGGTGTGATCTGGGCAAAGATGATTACATTGTTTTTCTTTCTTAGACTTATTTTCCTAGAAGATATTTCTTGCAGATGATGAGAGCCTTTGTAATTTTCAACCTTTAAAAATCAATTATTCCTGAGTTATTTTTGCATTTGTGAAAAGCCCCAAATTAATTTCTACTGCATTTTCTTTTCTATGATCCAGGAGGAGGTCAGCTGGTAAAGAAAACTCTATTCTCTCAACCCTGGGCATTGCCCCTCAGAGTTCTAATTGCCTTAATTCTCTGTAATTCAATTCTGAGAACTAGCATCTTTTCATACAGTCTTAAAAATCTCAGCTTCTTAATATACGCATGAATTACAATACGCTAATATGCAGTTCACGTTGCAGGGTTGACATGGTATAATGTTGCCAGAAGAACAGTCAGAATACCCAGAAGCCCTGCTCCCAAATGTTCTCCATTCCCACAACACGCAAAGACAAACCCTTGGAACGTACTCAAGATGGTGAAGTCCCTCTCTTGTTGAATGTACACAGTCTCTCTGCCCTGGCCTCTAGATTTCCTCGTGCACCTTAGGAAATCACGGACAGATAAATTTGAACCAGAGTCTAGAGGTAAATGAGGCCACATTCTATTACCTGAGTCGCTATCTCCCCAATAGCTTTAACCCCCCCTTTTCTTTTTTTCCCAAAGAGTACATCTTTGGAAATGGAGAATATTCAGTGAATGGGACTCATAAATCAAATCATTATCATTAATAATCAAAGTGAGACGTCGTAAGAAATAGCAAATTAATCACAGCTGGCAGGTGAAGCTGCTTCCCGCATGTGCTTTCTGCATACTAAAGACAACAAAAATGTTCCCAGTGGGTTGTGTTTTTTAATTTATTTTCTTACTGAACACTGCCCTTGACTGGGAGCTATGTCCAAACCTAAGTTTTCATACTCCTAATAAGACTGATTTCGTTTAATAAAACTTGACTTTCAGAACCACTTTTGTTCTGGAAATAAGATAGATTATGATTTGATGTATTTCATTAGGATTTAGAAGCTTTTCTGGTGAAAATGAAAGAAAGGCCTAAATGTATTATCTTCTCTTATTAGGATAGTTTTCTTAAGGACAAATAACAATAGTTCATGAATTTTGAACAATAGTTCATGAATTATTTCTCCAGGGGAGGGAGGAGAGAAGAATTTTGTCTTTCTTGTAAAGTTAAAAATTACTTTCTTTAACATAGAGAAAGTGAGATAAGAAAGGTTAAATTTCTGTCTTGTCACATAGAAAGTCTGGGTTCAAGTAATTTTCAGTTCCTGTTGACTTTTGTAATGCAATGCAATTTTTAAAAAATAAAATAAATAATATTTTTGATAAATATTAAATAAATAAAAATAAATATCTATACTTAAGACAATATCTATATTGTCTTAAAAGTTACTGAATGGTATAAATATATTAGATGTACACAAACTCCATATTTTAGGGTCATACAAATAAAATAGGTGAGGATTAGAAGGAAGTTAAAAATAAAACGTCAAGTGCATTTAAGAAATGAGCAACACAGCATTTTAGCAAGGCCTCTGTCCTTCCCTTAGACATACCCTGAGCGAGACAAAGGGGGCGTGGTGGCCCCAGACTGTCACTGTCTTTTACTTGAAATCATTTTCCCTTCTAGGCCCGGTACCAATTACCTTCAGCTGAATTCAATAATCCTCATCAGTACTCTGGGAGTTTAACTAGAAAGCAACATTAAGGTCCAAATGTTGGGGTTTTGCAAATGTAGACTTCTCAAAACCTTTCCAGCAGATTTCTGAATTTCTCAGGGGGGTCAGGGTCTATTTCTTTCCTATTATTTATATAGGAGTCTTTTCTTCTTTTTGAGAGCATCTTTATTCAGTAAAAAAGAAAACAATTAAGTGACTGTATAATGCACATCAGATTGAAGATGGACAGGAAAGTGGTTTAAAAATAGATAAGTGCACTTTTTTTCTTTAACATTACACATATTGGTTACTCTTTCCTGTCTATTTTCTAGACATTTTTTCAGTTTCTGTTTCTGGGGTGATTTGTCATTCTCCTTGAATTTCTTTCTCTACTAATCTTCCAGAAGCAGAGTTAGTCATCTGGCATATTAAGATAGTTTCCTGGGCCTAATGAGATCTGGACGAGGGGACCCTGCTTTTGAGCACGTGGTTGCCCTTCAAGCCTTCAAGTCTCAAGGGGCAAAAATCCCCACTCTAAGAGGCGGAGAATAGTTTTGTCAGCAAATGTGATAGTTTTCTATTTAAATGGCTCATTGTGTGGGTCAACTGTGAGAGTGTCATTTGCTCCTTTTGGGTGGGATCCAGAACTGTAATCATGCAATACTGACGTTTAAGGAAAAAGAAAGCCAGGTTGAAAGTCACGTCTATTTGTGGGGTTTTCTTATTTGTGTGTGTGCTTTTTTTCTTTGCATTATTTGCCATTTGTGACAAGCCATGATGTCCTCTATTCTCATTGAATCTAGAATATTCCCCAGGTGAGAGAGTGGACCATGGTTCATAATGTCTCCAGATTCTAATAAGTATCAATGGGACGTAAGGAAACGTAAACAAAGTCACTTCCTGCCTGCTGATGTAGGGGCCAAAAAATTCTAACTTCCAAGGATCCCTTAGGTAGGTTTCTTGATTGTTAATATGTTTATTTTTTACCATTCCTGACCTGTGAATAAGGAAATAACGCATCAAGAAACTGCTAAATAAGATTGCAAACCAGAGGCAAGGGAGAAGCTAACAGATTCCCTGGCGTGATCCATCAGCGAAGACCAATTTTTCTTCTTTATTTCTTTTCTCTTTTTTCTCCTTTTTCCTCCTCTCTCCTTTCAAGAACCTCCTTGAGTTTTGTTTTCTGTGAAATAGAAAAACAGTGCCACAGACTAACTGTTGTCTTTGGAAGTTTAATGTTTGTGATTTAACTGCATGAATGTAAAAAAAGCGCCTCTGCAATAATGCACATTAGTTCCTTCAATAACACGAGGAATGTAAAGCGATTTCCTATCTCCTCAAATCAGGAACATTAATTAATCATACGATGAGAAAGCAACGTTTTATTTACCAGTACAAGAGGCTGCCAAGATCTTTCTGACTTTAATAATTGCCCATGCTGTTGAGGGAGGAAAAATTAATTTAGTTATTAAATTGGAGGGTGTTTTTTTTTTTTTTTTTTTTTCTTCTTCTCTCATGGTGAAGCTGGAAAGTGGCCAGGCCATAATGTTAATGTTATGAGAGTTAAAAAGCTTTTCCCACCTTCTTTTAAAGAAAAACAAAAAAAAGAAAGGTGTTGGGAATGGTATACACAGCTTGTTACTCATGAATGCAGACAATCAAAGTTTCTATCCCCCCTAACTCAGGCGGTGTATAGGTGTTTGCAAGGCTGGTGCCCTCCCAAGGTGCAGAGAGATCTTAGCAAGAACCCATGCCCCGGTCAATATTAGTAGTTTGATGGGGACAGAGAAGGTGGTCCTCAAGGCGTAGTGTTGCAGGGGAACAAAGGTCTCAGCTTGGAGCCTATGTGGCAAGAGAAACAGCGTGATTTGCCTCCCCACCTTCACGTATGTTTATTTCCCTGGCAGAAACGTTTTTCTTGCTCTTTTCCCTTCGCTTTCAAATTTCCATTTTCAAATATTATCTCTTTGTTTATTTATTTATTTTTTAATTAATATTAAATCATAGCTGTGCACATTAATGCGATCATGGGGCACCGTACACTGGTTTTATAAACAGTTTGACTCATTTTTGTCACACTGGTTGACACAGCCTTCCTGGCATTTTCTTAGTTATTGTGTTAAGATAATTAATTCCACATTTACTAAGTTTCACATGTACCCTTGTAAGATGCACCGCAGGTGTAATCTTAAGAGCCTCTCCACTCAAAAGTATTTTTCTGGCTGCCTTCACCTAAAGAAATCTCGCTTTTTCTTTTTTTTTTTTTCCTGTTTTACATTATTTTCCTTCTGTTTCTTTTTTATCCTTCTCCCATTGCCAATTTATTGAACTCACCTTGATTTCTAGCACTTTTCTGAACACGATATTGCACCATCTACCATCTACGTGCTGTGTTTATGTAAACATTGTCTTTTATGGCCTGCTCAACATTTCAAGGGTGGAGATAGGTTCTGACCAATCTCTGCAATCCTAGGTGTGAAATAGTGTCATTTGCCATGTTGATTGTTAACAATTCCTTCTTGCCTTTATTTGGAAGGGAAACAACATTGTTGTGTGGAGGTGTGGCTACCAGTCCTAACGATTTATTCATTCTTTGTCCTTGATCAAGTCAATTAATGGTCTGTTTTCATCTGTAAAATGTATTGTTCCAAAATATATTTATGTCTCTAACATTGTGACATAGAAATAATAGCTAGAAACGGAAGATGAGGTTGGGACTCGAGGGGGTGGGGGAGCTATGTATTATTTGTATGGCATTTGTTATATAAAATCTTTAATTTACATGTAGTGCTGGATATATGTTTAGATTTTCTTTATATTTAACAATTGCTAAATTAATCTGATTTGAGGGTGACTGTTAAACACACCTGCTAATGTGTGGTGAATTAAAAGATATACAGTAAGTTGTGTACGTGTATGTAGATATTCATATTCATAAAAGATATGTATGGAACCTGGCGGGATTTGCCTTCCAAAAAGATGGTGTTCACAGTTATCTTAACAATGATCTTTCAAAGCCAAAACATCTTTAAATTTATTTGCATGTCCTAACATTTGGCCATGGTCTGTTACATGTTTAACAAGGTCATCCCAAATTGATTTCAGCTCCTCAACTCCATTGAAACATCTGTTGTTACCTCTTACCAAACTGGGAAGGATTGGAACAACATAAGCATTCATGTGCAGGTAAGATTCCTCAAACTTCTTTTCTAGACACTAGTTTTTATACTTGTCTAGAGGAGAGATGAAAGGAGACTCATTTACTTTGTAAGGGAAGCCCTGAGTGTCAGCATTATTAAGCACTCCATATATTATATAAATAACTTAAAAAAAAATCCAGGCCCTGAGGCAACAATTAAAGACAGTGCTTCAAAACAAGTTTATTGGAATTAACTCTATGTGAAAAGAACTTGTGCTTTGAGCTTATGGGATACTAAATTATATTCATTAGGAAAACTGGCTGCCTATTTATATAAAGTGCTGGATCAGGAAACAGTGTAGATAGCCAGGAAATAGACCCACACATACAGGGGCAACTGATTTTTGACAACCGTGTGAATTTAAGTCAGTGAAGAAAGAAGAGGCTTTTAATAAATGTACTGAATCAATCAGATATTCATGTGCAAAAAAGTGAACTTTGATCCGTACCTTGCACTGTATATTATGTATTGATTATGAATTTGTAAATCCTCTAGGCAAACAAACAAAAATCCCATTTCACCAGCCCTAGGCCAGCCAATTCTGTAATGGCAGCATTGAAAAAAACGTGTAAGGGGGAGGTAGCTGTGCTACCAATCTGCAGGAAACAAGGATTTGAGGCTTATCAGATGAAGGAAAGAGGGAAAATTGGGGGGCTGGTGAAGAATAATGTGTTTTTAGAAAGTGGATGGCACCAATGGGCAATTCTGGGAAAGCAGTAACCACTTTCTGCTGTTGGTGTGCAGTCAACATTACTCACTATCAGTGAAGACCCAGGGAAAGCTTTCCATACTGGGAAGTGGGAGAGATCAGTATGAGTAAGTCCCTAGTAACTAATTTAGCCAGCATGAGAATAAATAGGACAGGATGACCTTTAGAATACAGTAGAAACAAATATTTTGTTGGGTGTGTAGAGTGCACCGAAATTAAAACACTCGGGATCATATAAATTTATAGCTCAGCTGCCCGAAACATGGAAAATTCATCAACCTCTTATATCTGGGATACAGAAAAGAATGCTAAATTCAGTTAAAACTGGTCACTAAGTAGCCACCCCTGTCAAAATCCAGGAGCTAAAAATTCATTCACTACTTTAAAAAAAGTCTTCTGGCTTCAGCTTGTTTATACATATTTTACACACAATTCTAATAAACTCACCAAATTAATTGCACCTTAGAATCAAGAAATTAGAGGTAAAATATATTTCTGAGGAGGGATATGTTGACAGCTGCAACAGGTGACACCTGGTATCTCAGTTCATGGGAAGAAAACTAATTATAAAAAGAAGGAAAAAAGAATTAAAATGAACTCTTCTCAGCCTACGTAGTAAAAATGCTAAATTCCATTAACATGCTCTGTTGTAAGAGATCAAGTAATTTATTTTAAAATATTTTAATTTATATTAATATATTGAATTAATAAGAATATAATTAATATATAAATATAATGCAATCAACATTAATATTGTAATTAAAATAATTTTCATAAATATTGGTTATAAAGGCTAAACTGTAATTATGAAAGATTATTCTCTGAGAGTTTTAGATGCCATGAGTTTACTTAATATCATTTATTTTCTCATGCAATCCATTGTTTCTTATTGTAAACATACATGTTAATCAAAAATATGCAGGTAAATAATTTCAAATGCTGGAAAGAATTCTCTTGCTAATCTCTTTGCTAACCAAAATTACTTTTTATTTGTATATTATTCTTCTACATTATTTTAGTACTTTTTATGGAATACAGAATCCAAATATTTTGAGAATAGAATGATATATCCTAAATTCAATACCATATATAGTGATTTCTAAAATCAAATTGATCAGCCAAGCCCATTTTAAACATCTTTACTACACAGTCTTGTCCGTTATTGGGGGTAATTCAAGTTGATTTAGCATCCTGTCCTTAGACCCCTCTCAAAAAACTCATATTCTCTTTTGAAAGACATCCATAACTTGATAACTAATAATGTGAATAGTTCATACCTGGAATAGACAATGTATGTTCAAGGAATCAGACTAGTCACTATATTCAGAGATGCCGAACTTAACATTTGCCTCGATCCATATTGCCTCCTTTTCTCCTGTAAAAATCCCATTTCAAATTTATGTTTGGAGTAAGGAGAAGAGGGTCCAAATGGAAATCAAGACACCTTAGTTTTATTTCTTATTCTGTGTAATTTTGAACATATTATTTTACGTAAAAGAATTCAATTCTGCAAATCAAGTGATTTAAATCCGATGACGCTTCATGCTAAAGACATATATTTTTACTGATTTCTACTTAAATGAACAGTGATAGCTTGTTGACATGAATATACTCTTTTTATGTTTGTTTTTTTTTTTGGCCGGGGCTGGGTTTGAACCCGCCATCTCTGGCATATGGGGGCCGGCATCCTACCCCTTTGAGCTACAGGTGCCACCCTAAAGTTCCCTTTTCTATACTCTCCATGCTAATAACAAATTCATAAAGGAATATATGAATGATGTAGACAGAATACAAAGGAAAAAAATGGAGAGTACAGGCACATTTTATAATTGATCAGGTATTATGGACACTTGATTTTAATTAAAGAAGTATATATTCAAAATTAAATTATTCAAGATATTTATGATGATGTGATACTTAAAAATGAAATTCAACAGACACTATCTTCTATAGTCTCAGCAAACAGGGCCAGAAGTATTTTGGAATGAGACATGTAGTTCTCCCTGCAATAAACTCCAACTGCATGAGTGACTTAGTTCATGTTGCTAAAATCTTCCGATTCACTTTCCTTGTCTGAGAAACGGACAACTACGCAGGACTGTTGAGAGTGTTCACCTCTATGAGACATGGACATACAGGCCTCCTGGAGTCCTCTTTGCTACTTACATAGAAACTCACATAACAAGAATGTAAAGTCATCTAATTGACTAAATTCCATAATCTTGCACACGATAGAAAAGTGTTCCAAACTTCTTTGATTAACTAGTGGATTGAGAAACATTTCCCCATATTCCACCTCTTGTCTTTCTTACCTTCTATTTTCTTTTTTCCTTGAGAGTTAGTGCCTGGATGGAACAAAGAAATCTGAATATTGCAGACAGAAAGCTGTGTTCTAATGGTGGTGGTATTTTGTTTTATTGTTTTGGGTGGGATTGTTTGTTTTGCAATAATTTCTAGACATAAAATTTTGTGAGTTCTATGAACCTAGGTCTATGGATCTGCATACTATTTTGACACACACTCCCTAAGTTATAAACTTGGAAATAGTTGACTGGGGTTAGGGGAATTCAGTTCTACCCTCAGATCAGGAGTTAACATTTGGTGACATCATAAGCAAGGATCAGTGATTTTGGTTTGTATTTCCCCCAACAGAAAATCTTGGGTGGGGTTAGGTGCCATGGCCAATGCCTGTAATCTTAGCACTTTGGGAAGTCGATGTGGTAGGATTACTTGAAGCCTAGAGTTTGTGATGAGACTGAGCAAGAATGAGACCTGTCACTACAAAAAATACAAAAATTAACAAGGTATAGTAGTGTGTACCTCTAGTCCCAGCTGCCTGGGAGGCCAAAACAGGAGTTTGAAGTTTGAGTTAGCTGTGATGATGCCACTGTACTCTAACCAGGACAACAAGCAAGACTCTGTCTCAAGCAAACCAACAAACAAACAAGAACAAAAAGCTTATTTGGACTAGAAATTAAATGAACTTTAAAGGAGCTCTAAATTTAAAAATCTAGAAGTATACATGATACGTGAGCCAACAGAGAAAAGGACTTATTTAATTAAAACAAATAAATAATCCCAAAAAGTATTTGAAGAGATATGGTTTGTTCGAATTACTTCTACAAATCCTAAACTTCTCTTTTTATGTATAAACATGTATCTAATAAGCAAAATGATCATCTTCTGGCATTTATGCTCCTTACAGGAACACCATGGATGGTATCTTATTTTGAAATTTCAATACTATTCAGATCTTTTGACATTAATATTATTATTAGTTATTCTACTTCTATAAAATTCATTCTTTAATTAGCACTTTATTAAGACCATGAAAAAGTAGGTCAGCTTAGCAGCTGAGCCAAAGTAACTGTTGTTTTCTAATAAGAAGTCATCAGTGGTATTCATAGCTGTGTTCCCATGTAGACAACTGGAGATAGTTTTGGTTTTTTTTTTTTTTTTTTTTTTCAGTTTTTTAGTCTGTCACATGGATCAAAGGTAAGATAATTACGTCGACTCTCTTTCAGGGTCAAATGTCCTAAATGATCACCTCTGCACTACATTTAGTTGAGATGGATTTCACGCTTCATATCTTTTCAGTAAGATCGCCATTAGAATTGACAAAGAGATAGACGTTTCCATGAGATTGACATCTCTGTGATGTCATACAAATATGCATCTTAACTAGTGTCACCTAAAAGACTTTGTATGCTTTTAATAAGAGGGAGAAAGAGAAAAGCCACCCAGCCAGGCAGAGACGTCCAGGAGGGACTCGTCCTTCCAGGAAAGTGGTTGGTTTCCACGTTCTTGCATCTGCTCTTCCTGAAAGTGACATTGCAAGTGAGGCGGGGGAGTTGATTTGGAGACACTCCAGTGATGATGAACTTGGGCAAACGTTCCTACGAAACTCAAATCATGATTCAGGCATGGTCTCAACTATCATCATGATTTCTTTCTCTTCAGTTGATAGAGATAGGAGTTAGAATTTCTGATTTCAATTCTTGCCCTTTCAAATAGCTCAATGATATTAGAGGGGGGGAAAAAGTTAACTTCTAATCCCTAGTTACAAAATTTGTAACATGATGATAATGGTTTGGGCATAAGGCATATTTCAAAGTTAAATGTCACAGGGATGTACGAATACATTGTAAACGCTCTAAGGGCAGGGTAAAAATGAAAGGCATTATTATTAACGTCCAAGGCTAGTTCATTCCCACAGTTAAAGGGAGGCAACGGTATAAATCATTATCTAACTAAGGTTGGCTTGTTTAATACTTTGTGAATATCACAGCCAGGTAGGTTAGTTACAACGTGCACCTTGCTTTTATAATAATCTGAGAGTTGTGTCATGGACGCTAGCCTGGCTCTGTTAGCACATAAGAGGGACGTGACCATGTTTGAACCTAAGAAGTTGAGGAAGTAGAAAGGTAATGAACCTATGGGGCTTTTCTCTGTCTTACCACCCTTAAACAATGAAAACAAACAAGAAATCAGCTGACGTGAGTAGACCATCGATTATATAACCATAAAGCATACTATGAGGCAGGGTATTTGCAAATTGTAGAGAAACTCCACTTGCATCCACATATAGTAAATTTTCACCATGAAACAGGAAATACCAGGATTTTAGAAGGCTCACAGAATTCTTGGATTCCTTGTGCCCAGAAGTCTGGTTTTGGAGCAAGAGATTCACTATTTTCCTAAGGTTTGGGCTGGCCGGGAACCACCTTGCATGCCAGAGAGATTCTCTGGGAAAAAAAAAAAAATGTTCTTAAAGATGCTTTCTGTGTGTGCGGGAAAGCTTACCAAGCAGCCTATTATATAAGATTTGTTTGCTGCGATTAACAGCAACAAACAGATAAAAAATGATCATTGACGTCTGGGAAATGTGGTCTCAGAGGTCTCATTTTAAGTGTGATTTTGAAAGGCACTTTTCATAATCCCAACACCAGGAAAACTTGGGGAAGATAGTTTGGACTGATTCTTTTTTTTTCTTTTTTTTTTTTTTTAGATTGTTTGTTTTTCACACAGGAAAACACATCGTTCCTTCTGGTTTGTTCTGAGAACAAATCACTCTAAAATGGTTTGGAGAATATGGGACGTGGCTTATCTTGCTATAGTTAATAGAATAATCCAAACCCGTAAGCTTTGACTACTTAATAAGGAAAAGATCTTCTGCCATCATGTGGAATGTTGGAGAATCTTCCCTTGTTGAATGTTTTGGTGCCTTTGCTTCTGGATGAAATAAACTGAATTTCCTGACAGAGGGATAATTGTGATTGCCGCAAACAAAATGTTTGAAAAATTATGCAGTATACAAAGTGATGGAATTTCAGAAAGTTAAACCCTGATCATTTAGATTCTGCCTTTTCTATTAGATAGACTTCAGGAAAAAAAAGAAAAGCTTCTAGCTCAGAAAAAAAAAAAAATTATCACACAAATTAGAGATGAAAAAAACCACCAATCTCTTCTTTTTCTATGGGGGGAGTTTTGTTGTAATAGGGAAGTACTTGCCGGCATGTCTCAAATGGATTGAGAGATTACACTTTACTTATTTCTTGCCATATTCTTTGGATATTATAAGTATTTCTGTAGTATCGTTCAGCATTCCCAGCACTCTGCTTTCCTGCGAGCATTCCCCATCTCAGCATAGCTATTAAATACATTTTTCCATTTTCCATGTCTAAATCTCCCCTTTCATCTCATCAATTATTTTCAGGGGGTGGCAAAGTGACCCACTCCTCTCCAATAAAGGTGACAGGCATCCGCAAGCCGGGAAACGTCTCCTGCCGATAAAGTGAGAATACTTGATTCTACCTGCCACACAGAGACTCGTTTCAAAGGAAATTTTTGACCCAGCTGTCATTCAAGCTTAATTTATATGCTAGAAAGGACTTTAACCAGATGCCATGTATTTCTTGTTGAAATGATTCATCATGTTCCACAAGGAATACAGCCATCTCTCCTGTGGGAAAATAGGTGGCAGAAACTCCACAAGAAATGGACAGAATGAAATGAAAAGGAGAATAGGGTCCAAATTATCCCTTATTATTGGAGTGAAAAAATACGGTGTCAGCAGAAGTAAGGCACTGTCCAGGGTTGCTGCTGACTGAGCGAGTGCCATTTGAAAGTGAAATTTCCAGTTTTTCATGGAGGAACGGGTCTACACGTAGTCAGACTTATAAGGTAGATGCAATTTTCCACTCCTTCCCCTCATTTTCCACATAGATTCATCTCTCTTTCCTCCTTTAAGTTTCTTATGGACAAGTCACTCTTTCCCTGAATTACAGAATTCTAGGAATGAAGGAGTTAAACCCATTTCTTTCGGTGAGGGGAAAGTTGTTTCCTGCAAATATATCTCAGTAGCCTAGGAGAAATGTTCTGCTAGATTAGGTTGATTGAAAAACTCTGCTGATAAGAAAGGAAATGAAGAGGCAGCACCTGGAACCGCGTCCCTCATCCTCTCTAGAAGTCCGCGGTCACTCCATCATTTTCAACTACTGATTGCAACTCGCATTTTCAATGGACCCTTCTCCCCTGGATTATATGTTAGTCACCTTACAGATACCCGATTCCCTCACTTTCTTCAAATATAGCAATTTATTTTTACATACATCTGCAGACATGGGCTGTGCGTGTGTGTGAGATGTACGCACACATTTTCCTGCAGAGGCAAATGTGCCAAATTTAGGGAAAGTGAAAAGGCCAGAACAGCGCGTACTTACTCAGATTTCATTCAGGATAGAAGGTCCATTTTACAGACTTTCTTTTATGCATCTTCTATGCGTCCGAAACACCATTAGTCACTGGCCCATAGGAATACCTGCTGTGTTATCTCATCACCCAGGATTTATCAGGCAGCTGGACATTTAGGGGGCTCACAGACATAAAGCAAGTGGTTGGTGAGCTTGTGAAGGGCTTTTCTTCTCGGCATATTTTTCACAATCCAGGTCAGTGTCTGTTATATAATGAATGCAAGAGAACAATAACAAAGTAGGCAGAGTAGGGGACATTCTCTTCCCACTATAGAGTGCTTAAAATCATTGGTCTGTCATGCTGTTTTGACCAACAGGTCTCTGCTAGCAGGAAGCTGATCTGATTTCAGAATGTATCCCATTGCTTCTGTTTTTATTAACGATTTTTATCTGAAATCTTGAATTGTAAGCTAAGTTCCTAGGAGTCAGGGGGGAAAGCGTCTCGCGTTTGAGTCACGTTTTTGTGGCCCTCAGCTAAGTGTTATGTCCGCTGGTGACACTGAGTGTGTGTTCATCACCTCTGCTGTGCAATGAGGAGCTAAGAGATGTGTGTGGGCAGCAGGATCGCTTGGGCAAAGGGAGAAAGACCAAAGAAGAAAAATATAAAAAATAGAAAGAAATGATACAATCCAGGACAGATTGTTGATATTTGTTGTCTTTGCCAGGCCAGTGAGACCTATTTAACTAGCAAGTTATAGATAGGCATTGGCATTAAGTCAATCCCACTATTAACCAGTATTCCTTACTAGTTCCAATAGTAACCAGGACTCATTAGGTACTAGACCTTGTTGAGATGAGGGCCACTTGTCCTGGATTCCTGGTTGATAGGCTAGTGTGGTACTTGACCAGTGTTTAGTCTGATCAGTTTAAACACTGACAAGCCCTCAATGTACACCCTGTAGGGTAACAACAAGGATTTCCTATTTCTTCTCCATGAATGAGAACACACACATTGGGTGTACTCAGGTGGACAGTGACCTGACAGTCACACAGAACTCAGGAAGACAGAGACTTACACATTTCTAACATCATCAACTTTAAATTAGATCTTCATGAGTCATGTTCTGGTGTTAACAAAAATAAATCTCTATGGTTCTAGAAAAATAAAAAACAACTTAACCGGACTTCTTTGTAGACTTTCGCAGATGAAAAAATAAACAAAGCTGAGAAACTAGGCGGTTCTTCCTGGAACAATTGTCATCCCTAGGGCGGGAATAAGTGAAAATGGTAGGAGTTTCTAAGGATACATCAGGCCAAGTTTAAATAAGTGAAATCGTAAATTATTTCTCAAAGACCAGCGAGCAAACGGCACGGATGAAATGTTAACACGGTCTGTGTGGATGTCCTTCTGAGATACTCGCTGCTTACTGCTCTTGGGATATTTTTGATGGTAAGAGCTGTTAAAGCAATTACAGTAATGTAGAGATTTTCAGACGTGACACTGATGACAAAGAGAGATTCGACCAACTTTTCTTAGATAAGCTCTGTTAAGAAATACACTGTACTGGATTTTTACTTTTCAATATACGATGGAGAAAATTCCTATTGATTTCCATGTGGCTATCCGCCTACCTCAGAGAATTTGTGAAAGGGTTTCAATCCAGTAAACTCCACAATAATAGCATACCAACACACACACACACACACACACACACACACACAGAAGCATTGGGCTGGAGTGCAAGATAAATGGAAATAAAGCATCAAAAGGATCAAAGTGTTTTTTTGAATAAATTAAAAAAAAGAAAAAGTATCCAAATATTGCTGCTATTTTTTTTTTTTTTAATTTTGTGTAGGTCAACAGTACAGACTTGGATTTTCCTTATTATTAGTTGGCGAGAAGAGACACAGAGAGGCAAGGCCATCGTAAACAAATTCCCTTTCGGTGTTTTCTAAATATCAATTCACAAGGAAGATCCTTCTTATGAGAAAGGTAGTTTAGCTTAAATCAATAAAGAAGCTGGAGTATTTCAACTGGTTTTGGACTAAGGAGCCCAAATATTTACTGAGGAATAGTCACAACTCTGGCCATCAAAAGGGGCCGCTTAGCTCATACTTTTTTGATCTACTGTGTCTCACTTGCCATCTCCAAAAGGTTCAACACACAAAGTCCAATAAGAAGCATGTTTATTTGATGCTACAAACCCCTCCAGGCTATTCCAGTTTTCACAACTGCTATTCAAATATTTTTGAAAACTTCAAATTGCATTGTTGTGGCAAAGTTCAAAGACAAAGTTTCCCATTTGCAAAGTCAGAATTACATAGTGACCTGGAATCAGTACAGGAATGTTCGAGAATTTATGTTGCAGCAAGCCCTTGGCAACGGGTCACATTATGTGTGTGTTTGGAATGAATGCTAATGCACGCAGGTGTTAGGAGAGCGATGCGTGCTTTAACTCAGAACTGTTCAGTAACCGCAGCCTGGTAGTGTGGATAATTTATGTTCCATGCTTATGTGATCATTTAAGATTTAGATTATGGTGATCCCAAATGGGAAAGAGTAAGAATGTTGGAGCCTATAAATCCTAAATGGAAAAAACCCAAATCCCCCGGGAGAAGATGACATTGGACGAACATGTTGAGTCATTGACTTAAAAAGTAAATTTGCTTAATTTGTTAATTTGTCAATATATTTTCAGCAAGGCTTTGTTAGGTCCTGGCAGAGTAAGGATGGATAACATCAAAAATGGGAAATAGGAGAGCCCACAACTGCTGTACCAGGGTGTGTGTAGAAGCGTACAGAAGTGCAAGAGGGGGTCACAGCTTCTGCCCAGAGAGAGAGGCATGAGATAGGTGGGTCAGGAAAAGCTGGGCCTTGAATAAATGTATTTATTTATGGACCTTGCATAAGTATCCATTGGGGTTCAACCAGACATGCACGATCAATAGGTGATATATATTATATTTATTGCAAAGGTTGGCTTGTCCAACTGTGGGATTTGGCTAGGTAAGCTCCAGATCCAGCTGTAAGAAGGATGGGCTGAAACTCCCAGCAAGACAGGAAGCTGTGTCCACAAGTGGGGTCTGTGTGTCAGGGTACACTCAGCATACTCCCATGGCTTCCAGCTAAATCAGCCTGATCCGGATTATCGAGGCTTGTGTCTCTCACGTAAAGGGAACTGGTCATAGATTTCAAGTGCGTTCACTAAGTATTTTTACAGCAACACAAGATCAGTGTTTAATTTAATAATTAAAGACCAAGCAAGCAAAAGATCATGCCTTCTACCTAACATTGCCTGGAAGTCACCTAAGAAAAGGAAAACACGAGAGAAAAAAGCTGGTGAATTGTCTCTTTTTGTTTCTCTTTATTTGCTTGTTAGAGCAGTCTGACAGCACTAAAAACATTATTCAGAGTTTATCAGAGTCAGTTTTCTTATGGCAGACTGACCTAGTTCATGGTGTCTTTCTCTTAAGCTGCATTTGTTTATGTGTGAGACTTTGTACTGACATCCCCTTTCTTTAAATTGTGACACACTCAGCCCTAGTGATTGCTGTTGCACTCTCCATGTGGCATTAAAAATTTTCTTTTTCCTTACAGGATTAAGTTCAGGAAATCATTTTTTCCTGACCAAACCCTTAAAAAAGCTAAACAATTCCCAATGCATAGTCAAACTTACACATTTGCTTTTAAAAGGCTTATAATTTGCTAGTCCTTAATACATTAAAACAATTAAGAGCTTTAATTATAGACGATGAACTGCACACATTTAAAATGTACAATTAAGTCTTGACCTGTGTATGTATTCAGAGCTAATGGAGTAAATGTATTTATTACTTCAAAAAGTATTACTTAGCAATTCTAATTTCTTTTTACCACTTTCCCCATCATCTGACTCTGATCTCACCTCTGTGGCTGTAGTTTAGCTTGGATTTTCAAAACTTTGCATAAATGGAGTAAATAAGTTTGCATACATTTGCCTGGCTTCTTTCAATAAGTATAAATATTCTGAAATTTGTCCACAGTACTGGCAGTTACGTGGACCAGGATAGGTCGACCCTTTTCATTGCTTTGTAATGTTCCAACATATGAAAGTCCCACATTTTATTTGTCCATTTACCAGTTGATAGACATTGGAGTTATTTCCAGTTTTACTACTTTTTTTGTTTTGTAATTTTTTATTGTTTCATTTTTAATTTCAGATTAATATGAGCATATGTATATTAGCCCACACTTTTTTTTTTTCCTTTTTTCTTTTTTTTATTATTAAATCATAGCTGTGTACATTAATCCAATTGTGGGGTACAATGTGCTGGTTTTATGTAGAATTTGAAATATTTTCATCACACTGGTTAACATAGCCTTCATGGTATTTTTTTAGTTATTGCGTTAAGACATTTATATTCTGCATTTAGCTCACACTCTTTGTATTGGCAAAGTAAAGTCCAAGTTGCAGTTGTGACCTTTGCCCAGAAAGTATGCCATTTTTTGGCATTCTTTCTAGTATTACCAGAAAAATACTTTCATGAACATTTGTGTACAAGTATTTGTGTAGGAATATATTTTGATTTCTCTTGGGTATATACCTAGAATGGAAATGTGGAATCATATGACAGGTACCTGTTTACCTTTGAAAGAAACTGACAAACTGTTTCACATAGTGGTTGAACCATTTTATTTCCTTACTTAAATTCATGAGAGTCCCAAGTCTCTAACAGATTGCTAAACCTTGCTGTGGTCAGCAAGGATTTTTCTTTTTTTTTTTTTTTTTTTTTTTTGGAGTTTTTGGCCAGGGCTGGGTTTGAACCTGCCACCTCCGGCATATGGGGCTGGTGCCCCACCCCTTTGAGCCACAGGTACCACCCAGCAAGGCTTTTTCATTTTAACCATTTTAGCAGTATATAGAAGACATCGCCGCATTTTAAATTTTTATTTTTTAATGGCTATGGACATTTACATGCGTCTTTGTCATTCATATATTTTCTTTGAAGAAATATGTGTTCTAATTGTTGTCCTGTTATTTATTGGGGGAGTTTTTCTGCGTGACATTGTACTTGAGACTTTTTCACATATACTAAGTAAAAGTCATTTGTCAGATATGTAAGATTTCCAAATATTTTCTCCCAATCTTTAGTTTACCTTTTTTTTCCTTTCTTTTATTTATTTATTTATTTATTTTTTATTATAGATAAAAATATGCACCATAGATGTGGCCCAACCCAACACCCTCCCTCCACCCAAACCTCCCCCCTCCCTTCCCCTTCCTTGGTTCTCTTACTTACCTTTGAAAGAGCAGCAGTTTTAAAGAGGATGGAATCAAATTTATCAAGCTTTTTCTTTGACTGAGGTTTTAGTGTCCTATGTAAGACTTGTTTTTTGTTTGTTTGTTTGTTTTTTTGAGACAGAGTCTCACTTTGCCCTCAGTACAGTGCTGTGACGTCACAGCTCACAGCAACCTCAGACTCTTGGGCTCAAGAGATTCTCTTGCCTCAGCTTCCTGAGTAGCTGGGCCTAAAGGCATCCATCACAACACCTGACTAACTATTCTTAGAGATGAGGTCTCACTCTTTCTCAGACTGGTGTTGAACTTGTGAGCTCAAGCAGTACATCCTCCTCGGCCTCCCAGAGTGCTAGGATTGTAGGTGTGAGCCACCGTGCCTAGCCTCCTATCTAAGACATCTTAGCTTAAGCTGATCTCACAAAAAATTTTCTCCCAAAGGTTTTAGATTTTGCTTTTACATTTAGGTCTGTCATCCATAGTAAGTAAATTTTTATATATGGTGCAAATTCATTTTTTTTCTTTTGCATGTGGATATTCAGTTGCTCCAACCATTCATTGAAAGACTGACTATTGATCCTTCATTTTACGTACATGGTTATATTAATAAATAAAAAATCAGTTGTCTCTATAGGAGTGAGCCAATTTCTGGATCCTGTTCAGTAACTCATTCTCTGTTCTATGATCTGGTTAACTCCTTAACACCAATACCATAATATCTTCATTATTGTACCTTTAAATAAGTCTTGAAATTAAGTATTTTCTCTCTATCACGATTAATTTTCAAAGTTGTTTTAACTATTCTACGTCTTCTGCACTTACATTTTAATGTTAATTTTAGAATTAGCTTGTCAATTTTTACCCAAACCCCCACCTTTTGTGATTTGTATTATGATTGCCTTGAATTTATAGATCAATTTTTTGAGAGGTAAAATCTGACATAAGTGTAAATATGGTATATTGTCTTCTAAATGTTGGCATTTTTTTCTCATAGCAATGGTTTTGGATTTTTTAATTACACAAGTATTACATATCCTTTTCCAGATTTATCCCCAAGTATTTCATATTCTTGGATAATTTTTAAAATTATAGTCTTTAAATGTCTATTTCTGACTTTTGGCTTCAGTTCTTACAATCAAAGAGCTTCACTCCCATCTTTACACCAACAAAAAGCTGAACAAACTGAGAGTCAAGGACATTTCTTGGAACCATTAGAGAATTGAGAGCTTAAGGTAAACTACCACCCAGAAATCTGGAGTGACAAAGGAATTCAGAGAATCACAGCCAAGCTCTGCTGACCTGGAGCAGAAGCTGCTGCAGCTGTATTCTGTAGAAATAATTACTTGCTAACTTGAGAAATTTCTAGAGATTGAGTGTCAGTTTGCTTGAGAGGCAGAGACTCTTTGAGGCTGCAGTACTGGAGTGGGAGGCCCACACTTTCCTGACTGTTATGCCTTAGAGTCTCAGGAGACTCAGCAGAATTTTGTGGAGATAATCCACAATCCACAGGAAAGGGACAGTCATAGGGAACATGTCTGAAGTGTCCTCTGTACCTCAGGGGTTCTGCTTCACTCTGTCCAGATAGTCAGGGGAGCAGCCCCAGTGCTCAGCCCATGTGCCCCCGTTTCTCATGGGTCACTGTCTGTCCTTGCTGATGTCCAGTGCCTTGGAAACTGTTATTTCATAGATTCATCCCATTTTAAGGTTGTTTTAGATTGAGAGCAAATCTGGTCCTAGTTACCCATGTTGGTCACATGGAGAAGTGCCAAACTTAACATTTGAAGAAAGGAATTCAGAAATGTCCCTTAATTGTGATTTCCTATTGATACATGCCTAAAGATTTATTTTTATTTTATTTTTTTTTTTTTGGAGTTTATTTTTTTTTTATTGTGGAGAAGGGGCAGGGAAAGAAGGCGGGGGGAGAGGTGAGTGACAGGGTCGGGCCAGTGGCATGGTACCACATTGGCTGTATCTAGGTAGAGGCAGTTTCAGGCCGGGCCTTGCTGAGTCGTTGCTACTCGGAAGTAGCTCGATGGATCTGCTTCTAGTCAGGCTCGGGAAGTCCTGCATTTGTTTTTAATGTTTCTATATCTATGAGTTCACACTTGTTTTCTATCTACTTTACAGATGAGAAAACTATTGTTTTCTGAGATTACCATTTGCCCAAGATTTGCATAGTGGTGGAGACAGGTTTCAAATTCAGGGATGTAGGGCCCAGATCTGTGTACCTATAACACCACAAGCCAGTATAGTGGGGGCATCTATAATTTTTTCTGCTCAGGCTCCCCCTTTTGGTATGACTTATCTCAATTTCTCCTTTGGAAAATGCTCCTCCTCTTCTCTGTGTCCATATAACTAGGGTGAGGTTGAGTCCCCATCCCTAAGGTTTAGAGGTGGGCACATGACCAAGGCCTGGCCAATCAGAACAGTCCAACAACTCCTAGCCAAACTGATTGGTTCATGATGGCCATGTGACCTAAGTCAGGCCAATAAGATTCATTTCTGAGACTCAACATGATGGCTAAGAAATTGGAGCTCTTTTTTGTCTGGGGGTTGATAAATGGGTAGGCATAGATCATCTCTGATGAATACAAGAGGAAATTCCTCATGGATTGAAGTCAACTAAGGGAAACATGGAGCTAAAAGACAGGGAACTTCCCAATGATGTAGATTGAGCATATGGATTCAGCTCTGCCTGGATCCACCCTTGGAGTTATAGAAGTCATTACTTTTCCAGAATTCTGGCAGAGATTTTAGAGAGGAAACCTACAAACCAAAAGTGAGAACAGTGGGCCCAGTGAGGCAGTGTGGGGTGCTGGTGACATTCAACTGGAGAATGAGTTGAAGAAAGCCTCCTAGAATGGGGGGTGGGGAAGCCCCAATGATTTGTGGTCAGTTTGGAGCATTCAGGAAGTTTAAGATAGATCAAAGTCTATGTATTATCAGGCCTTTTTGACTAAGGCCTTAGATGACTAAGACTCAACTGAAACCAGCTTAAGCAAAGGAAGTTATTCATTGGCTTAAAAGATCCTAATGTCTAAGGATATAGAGATTGTCATAGGATCTATAAGAAATAAAAAATAAACTCATAGCACTCTCCATCTTTTCTCTGTGCTCTTACTGTGTTGGTCTCTCTCTCTCACACCAAAGTAGGAAAAGCCAGTGTGTCTGAGCAAATGAGGAAGCATTACCCCGGCTGTAGTGGATTCTGTAGTGTGTCACCAAATCCTCCTCTCAAGCTGGGAGTTGGCTGCTGATGAATCACATCTGGGATCCTCCAGGTTTAAGGAATTCCTTAACCTGAAGACAACATACTGTCCCCAGGTTATGTCCTCTCCCTTGGGGAAAGTATTCCTCAAAGACTGGGTGATGCTTGGGTATAAAGGTTGGCCCCTTTGAAGGTAATCCCAGCTTCAGAGCCCCTTGTAGGACCAGACAACTGCACTTCCACTGCTCTTCAATTTTTCCCCTGCTTCTCTCACAGCTGTTAGTCCTGAAAAGAATTTCCTCTAAACCTCTTACATGTAAAGCTTGGCCCCAGGGTCTGTTTCAAAGGAATGAAGCTAAAACATTTTAGTTTAAATACCTCCAAAGAAAAAGAGCAGTTCTTTCTCCCAGGATTCATATAGGAAACCACAGAGAAGGGCTGTGATTGACTTAATTTGGACCATAATTCCTCTGGCCTAATCACTATGGCTGGGGGAAAGGTGGATTATAATGAGAGGGACAGGAGGAGGATTTGGTGGCCCCACTAAAACCACCACCCAGAGCAGCAGAGGGGCAGACTCTCAAAGGAAGGGACGCTGGGCAGGTAAAATGACAGATATTCAGTAGAGTCAATAATTTTGACCTCTTCCTGAGGTTGAAGGAATACTATGTAGAGTCCAAATTTTTTTCCAGGTTCTATGACTCTATGTCCCTTCTCAATCACTGTCCTCATCACTGTATAGTTATTGATCCAAATGGCTGATTCTCCCACTTGATGATAGCAGTATTATTATCTTTACATCTCTGGGAGCTAGTGGCACATCTGGTGCAAAGCGTGGGGGTGGTGGTGTCACAAGTGGTTGTAAAATGGGTGAGTGCAAAGACACCACCATGGGGTCCAGTCCCAGTTCTTCCCATAATGTATCGGGTAATTGATTTCTCCTCTCTGAGTCTCAGTATCCTCATTAGTAAAAAGGGTTGTCTACGTTACTGATGTCCCAAACTGGTTGATGGGTGTTAATTTTTTTGTCACAGAAAACTTCGAACATATCTGAAAGTGGACAGAATGGTAAAACAACTCTCCCTTTGCCTCCATCCAGCTTCGATAGTTACTTATCAGAGCCAATCTTGTGATAGTCACACCTCCATTAATTTGTTTTTTTCTCCCTATGCTAGATTCTTTTGGAGCAAATTTCAGGCATTATATTATTTCTGCCACCAACACCTCAGTATTTAGATCTAAACATAAAGACATTTTGTACAGAACTACATTATCATGATCATATAGAAAATTAATAATATTTCTCTAAGATCATCAAATATCTAATCACTGCCCAAATTTTCCCTTTTTTTTTTGAGACGGAGTCTCACTACGTTGCCCTCGGTAGAGTGCCATAACATCACAAGCAGCAACCTAAAACTCTTGGGCTTAAGCGATTTTCTTGCCTCAGCCTCACTTATCTTAGTGAATTTTAGTGGGAGAGAGTAAAAAACACACATTCTAAGACCTCATGTAAGACTCACTGGCTCAGAATTTTCAACAACGAGCCCAGAAATATGGATTTTTTTTGTTTTCCACCGAGGAACACTCCAGCTAATCTTGGTGTCTTTCCCAGCCTGACATTCCTTCAATTAATATCCTCACTTTTCCAGATATGAAAAATGAAGCTCAGCTCTATTAAGCAATACAAAAGACGAAAGAAAGAAGTGGGACTCAGCATGGGTTCTAGTCTCTACGTTGTCAGTATCTGGCTGCATGGCTAGATGGCTTCTTGGGTCACTTATAGTTCTCCGATTGCCAGCAACAGAAAGCAGTTTAGGCTAATTTATGTAAACAAGAAATTTATTGGAAGGGTATGAAGGAGCTTTTAGAATTGAAGAACACAGTCTCCGAAGAGCCGAAGAGCCGGGGAGCTGGATAGCTGGAACTCACAAGCCCAGCTGAGGACCCAAAGGAGATGCAAAGCTTCAGTCTTTGACCCAGATAATGCACATTTTTTGGAAGGCAGCATCTGATTGGTTGAGCATCTGATAGGCCCACCTCTTGGTAGGGATACTGTGATTGGTAGCTCTGCTATGATGTATCCATTAAGAGAAAGTTTGTTTTCCCGAAGCAACACCAGAAGCTGTTACCTCAGTAGGGAATATTGATGCAGGGTAGGTAAAAACCACACAGCTCCTTCACCCATCTTGCTGCTACTTAATTTTCATCTATAACATGAATGATTGGGCTGTACGGGTCTACTTGCATATGAGCCCTTTCAGATGTCATATTCAAAAATTTTGACTCAACCATATCTAAAGGTTATAAAACAGTTTTAGAACCAGAGTTTTTCATCATTCTGTAAAAGAAGCAAAAGGCTGCAACCCAAATTTCCCCAGTCAACCACTTTGCTTTATGATTGGCAGAAAGAGTGGGGAAGGAGATACTGATTCTGGCGATATTTTTTTGCCGGGAGCGGGGGGATAGAGTCTCACTTTGTGGCCCAGGCTAGAGTTCTGTGGCTTCTGCCCAGATGATAGCAACCTCAAACTTCTGGGTTCCTCCTCCAGCCTCCCAAGTAACTGGAACTACAGGTGTCCACCAGAACACCTACCTAATTTTTTCAATTTTTAGTAAAACAGGGTCTTGCTGTTGCTTAGGCTGGTTCTGAACTCAGCTCAAGCGATCCACCTGCCTTGGCCTCCCAGAGTGCTAGGATTATAGGGGTGAGTCACTGTGCCCAGCCTCATTCTGCCGTTTATGGGCTATGTTGAGGTGGTTGCCACTGAGCCACCCTGAGGCTCATTTTTGTCACTTACAATATGGGATGACCATCACAGAGAGGAACGTATTTGTGTATTGAGTGGTTTTTTATGTGCCAGGCACTACGCATGCCCACAGCCTTTCAATGATATATCCCATCACACTTAAGAGAGACACAGCAACACACAGCAGGGCTCAATAAACGCTCTTCCCCTCTCTTAGCTCCTGGGCAGTGTCAAGGCTCCCTGAACCATCTCCTACTGCTCCTGCCTCATTCACTACCCCTGCCAGCCAGGCTGCTCAGATGAAACCTTGAAGCCTACAGGTGCTTAAAGCAGAAAGTAGCAGCTGCCTTGATGTTTTGCTCCTCTGCCTTCCTGCAGCCTCTCTGGACATACGATGCACAAGTTCAAGAGTACAGAGGGAAATCTGAACTTTTGGTGTGGGGAAGGTTCTAACACCTCTCAGATAATACATTGAAAGGGCAAATCCTCAAACCTTCTTCCAACTATCCCTACTTTCTTTTTCAAAAGTGCTGCTAGAACTATGCTAGGAAAACCCAGCCAGATGTGAACTACCCAGCTGACAAAGAGGACACAGCTGCAGAGGAACAGTGGCTATTTCTTCCAGCTGCAAACGAAGGGGTCAACACCTTGCAGGAAAAAAAAAAAATTCCAGGCATCAGCTGGTGGAAATGGGCCCGGAGTTCATAATAACTGAAAGGAAGGCAAGGACTTTTTATTGTTTTAATTGGCAGCTGTCTCTGGATTCTTTTTAAAAGAGTTTGGAGATTGTAACCCGGGCAGGTAGGGGTGTGTGTGAGTGTGCATGTTTCTATAGGAAAATAGGAAATTATGGATGAAAAGAGCAGGAAAACCCCCCCAAAGTGGCCCTTTGACAGGAAACCACTCAGGGTGCACGAGAGAGCTGAAGATGGACCCTGAGCCAGCCTGGAATGAGCAGTGGCACCAGCTTGGTCCAGAAATAGTTTCCCGGAACCCTGGAGCTTTCCCCACCCCAGCTCTTGGGCCAGCGGGGAGATAAAGCTGCCCTCGTTGCTTGTCTTGGCTGCCTCTCAGCTGACACTGCTGACAGGCTGCTTTGATCTGGGGTTATCAGGGCTAACCCTGTGCCCTGGGTCTGTGCTGCGGTGGTGGGGAGGGGGGCTCCGCCCACAGCTACCTCTGCCAAAAGGGCATTCGGTAAGGCTACTGTTGGGAGGCACAGCCCAGGCCTCGTGCCTGGCTGGCCTTAGAGTCTGGGTACTTGAGGCAATGAGGGTACCATCTTTTTTTCTTTTCTTTCTTTTTTTTTTTTTAGACAGAGTCTCACTATGTCACCCTCAGTAGAGTGCTAAGGCATCACAGCTCACAGCAACCTCAAACTCCTGGGCTCAAACGATCCTCCTGCCTCAGCCTCCCAAGTAGCTGGGACTACAGGCACCTGCCACAATGCCTGGCTATTGTTTGGCTGCAGTTGTCATTGTTGTTTAGCTGGCCAGGGCTGGGTTCAAAACCTCCAGCCTGGGTGCGTGTGGCTGGTGCCATAACTACTGTGCTACGGGCACTGAGCTGAGGGTACCATCTTTTATTCTCAGAACAGTGATGAACAGGAGCCCTGCTGGGAAAAACAAGCTTTTGAAGTGGAATCACACAAAATAGTTCTACAGACATCCCTGGAACATCATGTGCTCATAGCTTCATGCTGCTTGGACCTTCCCCAAAGGATGAATGGTGAAAAGGAGAAAACAGGATGAACAGCTAGAAAATTTGCTTTCTTGTTTTAAGGCAGCTGCTGAGTCTACTTTGGATCCCAAATTCTATCTGCCATCTTGACAAATGAGAGTACTATGGTGGCTGGGCATGGTGCCTGTAATTCTGGCACTCTCAGAAACCAAGGCAGGAAGATTGCATGAGCTCAGGAGTTTGAGACCAGCCTAAGCAGGAGCAAGACCCAATTTCTACTGAAAATAGAAAAATTAGTGGGGTGCTGTGGCAGGAGCCTACAGTCCCAGCTACTCAGGAGGCTGACGCAAGAGGGTTAGTTGAATCTAGGAGTTCAAGGTCCCTGTGAGCTATAATGATGCCATGGCACTCTGGCCTGGGCAACAGAGCTAGACTCTCTCTCAAAAGAGTAAGAACAACAACAAACCCCCCAAAAGTGTTATGTGAACCCCTCGTCAAATAAAATCATGCAGAGAAATCCAATATAAAAGCAAATTATAGAAGACTGGGACTGGTTAAAGGTGGTACCAACACCTGGTACCCTAATGCCCATCAAATTTTGTCAGTGGCCTCTGTCACAGTTAGTGTATTGGTTTCCTAGGGAAGTCTTAACAGACTACCACCGACTGGGTGGCTTAAAAGGTAGAAATTTATTTTTTTCACTATTCTAGATGCTGGAAGTCTAAAACCAAGTTGTTGGTCAGGACATATTCATTCTGAAACTTGTAAGGGGAAGGTCCTTCCTTGCCTCTTCCTGGCTTCTGGTGCTTGCCAGCAATCCTTGGCATGCCTTGGCACTCCTAGGCTTGGGGCTGCACCACTTCAATCCTTCATCTCCATGTGATATTCTTGTGGTGTCTCTTGACATCATCTTTCCTCTGTGCCTGTCTGTCTCAGTGTCCAGATTTCCTCTGTTCATATTGAATTTGGGGAATGACTTCATTTTGACTTGATTACCTCTGTGAAGACTATGTTTCCAAATCAGGTCGCATTTGGAGATCCCAGGGGCTGGGACTTGGACATTTCTTTTTCTGGGGATGTAATTCAATACATAACACCTATTACATCTTTTGTAAATTCCTGACTCATAGAGTTTGTTAACATAATAAAATGGTTGCCGTTTTATATCCCTAGTACTGGTGCAATTTGTTACACAGCGTTGGTGATTGTGACAGGGGGTTAAATGGAAGAAACATAGATGCTGGCATCAGACCTATCTGGGTTCAAGCCCAGATCCTCTACTTAGCATCTTAATCCATTCTATTTGCTTCTCTGAGTCTAGTTTCCTTAAAAAAATTGAATTTGATAGAGAGGACATCCATAAATTCCCTGGCATCATTTTAAGTCCTTGATAAATGTTGTTCCTCTAGTTTTTCTTCCTAAATTACTCCTTGCCACAACACTTTTGAGATTTTGGAGAATAAGCTGCATTTCTGAATTTTGTGGGAAGCCCTGGGGTCTGGGGAACCAGATCCTTATTTCATGCCTACTTGCACAAGAGGATGCATTCCTTCAGTCATTTATATATTTGAAGCCCCTTCTCAGCTCAGACTTTTGGGATGATTTAGTCTGAGCTAACTTTGGTTTCTTGTTACCAAAGAGAAATGAGGCTCATGTAAAGTCCTTGCAGAATGGCTCTGACATCAAACAGCAACTGGTCTACTGCATCCTGAGATGCTGAGAATAAATAAATCAAAACCATACCCAGTCTCTTTCCCTATAAGCACATGCACATAATTTCATTATGGCAGGAATGAAGTGCTTCAGGCAGAATGTGTTTGGGTCTTGGTTGAACCCAGAGTGCTCTCGGAAGACCTGGGTTCACAGGGCTAAGTGAAGAGGAGAGACCTCTTTCACTTCTTCCCTCCCACTACAGTCTGAATATTTGTGTTCCCTCCACATTCATACCTTGAAACCTAATCCCTAAGGTGATGGCATCAAGAGATGGGGGTCTGTGGGAGGTGATTAGGTCTTGAGGGTGGAGTCCTCATGGATGGGATTAGCGCCCTTATATAAGAGGCTTGAGAAAACTTTTTACCTCTTCCATCATGTAAGGATGCAGCAAGAAGTCTGCACATCAGAAGAGGTTCCTCACCAGAATCAGAGCTGGACCATGCTGGCACCTCAATTTTGGACTTCCCAGCCTCCAGAACGGTAGAAATAAGCATTCGTTGTTTATAAGCCACCCAATTCAGCATATTATGTTATAAATGTCCATATGAACTAAGGTGACTCTATTTTGCATGTTGGGTGATCTGTAGAGGTGAAATTGGCATAGTGGCATTTGGGATTAAAATTTCAGAGAAGCATGGATGTTTGTTTCTTTCTTCCTTTTAAAAATTATTATTATTATTATTATTATTGTCATTATTATTCTTATTTGAGACAGTGTCTCCCTCCGTCACGTCTGCCCCGGCATCAGAGTTCACAGAAACCTCAAACTCTTGCAATCGAACTCAGACTCAGGCAATCCTCTTGCCTCAACCTCATGAGTAGCCAGGACTATGTGTGCCCACCACAATTCCCAGCTAAGTTTTCTATTTTTAGTGGAGAAGAGGTCTCGTTCTTGCTCAGGCTGGTCTCCAACTCCTGAGCTCAGGTGATCCACTTACCTTAGTTGCCCAGAGTGTGAGGATTAGAATCATGAGCCACTGTGCCTGACCCGCCACCTTTTAAAATTGGGTTAAAATGTACATATCATAAAATGTACAATGTACCATTTTAATAACTTTTTTTTTTTTTTTTTTAAGAGTCAGAGTCTCACTCTATCACCCTTGGTAGCAACCTCCAACTCCTGGGCTTAGGCAATTCTCCTGCCTCAACCTCCTGAGTAGCTGGGACTACAGACACCTGCCACAATGCCCAGCTATTTTTTTGTTGCAATTTGACCAGGACCAGGTTCGAATCTAATCTGCCACCCTCAGTATATGGGGTCGGTGCCCTACCCACTGAGCCACAGGCGCTGTCCTATTTTAATAATTCTTAAGTGTACAGTTCAGTGGCAGTAAGTGACATCACATTGTCCTACAAGCATCACCACCATCCAGCTCCAGAGCTCTTTCCACCTTGCAAAACTGAAACTCTATGCTCATCAAATAATAACTCTCCATTTCCTTCTCCCCAGTCCTTGGCAAACGTCATTCTATTCTCTTTCTCTATGAATCTGACTATTGTAGGTGTCTCATATGGGTGGAATCATACAAAGTCTGTGCTTGTGCACCTGCCCTATTTCTTTTGTGTAATGTCTTTAAATTTTACCCATGAGTCAGAATTTCCTTTTATTTTTTTGTTTTTAGAATTTCCTTTTATGACCAAATCATGTTCTGTTATATGGATGCACTGCATTTTGTTAGTCCATTCAATTAATGGGAGAAATGTCTGATTTCTAAGAGAAATAATAAATTGATCTGGCCAGGCCCCAAGGTCTATTCATATTTTGCATAGCTCTGGGCAGGTGGAGTAGATTACAGGGTATAACTCACTAACAAAGCAGTGTGAGCACACTACTTTTACAAGATTTCCAACAATGAGGGTGTTGATAGATTAGGACTCCTGAGAGTTGTACACAATTTATGATAAACGTAACAATAGAAGTATCTATAAGATACAGAACACAGAAGGAAAAAAGAGTAACTTTTTATTAGGGATTAAGAATGAAGAATTTTTGCAAGGTAGATGTCTTAATCGGGATAGACTAAACTATAATGTGGTAACAAACAGACCTCAAAATCTTACCAGTGGAATGCAATAAAAGGTAGAGTTGGCTGGGACTCTGTTCCACATAGTGACTCAGAGACTCAGCCTGATGAAAATGGCACCACTTTGTAGCCTGCTGATGTGGAATACTGGGCCTCCTGGGTCATTCATGGGGGTAGAAACTGACACATCATTTACCCACAGTGCATTGGCTAGAGCTTGTCCCCTGTCACATGGCCTCAATCGACTCAATGGAGGAAATAAGAGTATTTGGAGAGTCCCCCTGTGCCTGTCACCGTAGGTCAGCAGGAAGCTTATTTTTTTTCAAGGCCTCTCCTAAATAACATTTGGCAATGTCTGGGGATGTTTTTGATTGTCACAATGGGGGCTACTACTGACATGTGGGGGTTGGAAACCAGAAATGCTATTACACATCCTACAATGCACAGGATGGCCTCTCCAACATGGAATTACCCACCCCAAATATTCAATCGTGTCCAAGATAAGAAACCTTGGGTCAAAGGAACAGCTCTATCTTTTTTTTTTTTTTTTTTTTTTTGAGATGGAATCTCACGTGTTGCCCAGGCTAGAGTGCCACACTCAGCCCAAAGGAACATTTTGAACAAAGAAACAACCCTAAAATAATACAATTTTTTGCAAGAAGCCACGTAGCACAGTAGTTAGAAATGTGGAGTCTGGAATCTGTCCCTCTTGGGTTCAAATCCAGTGTTCTCTACTTACTAGCTGCAAGGGCTCTGGCAAGTTACTTAACCTAATTCAGGTACTGAGAATAAAAGTAGAAACCACTTAGCACATAGCCTGATGCTGGAAGTTCCCAGTGGTGGCACCTATTCTCAGGAGTGTCACATGTGTAGTTTAGGATGACTGAGGTAGTGAGAGGGACAGTTGAGGTAGATGGGACTAGAGAGGTTGGCAGAGGCCAGAACTTGAGCCAAGGATTGGGGTACTATTGAGTACTATGTGTGTGAGCTAAAGTTAAAGAAACTGAAGTGAAATCTATGTAACATACAATTACCCATTCTGAGGAGCACAGTTCGGAGGCACTGAATACATGTGTGATGTTGTGCAACCAACGCCTCTCCCTAGTTTCAAGACTTTCATTCCCCACCCTATATTATTAAATAACCTCTCTCCATGTCCTTCCCCCTCCCTGCTCTAGACAAGTATTAATTTTCATTCTATCTCTATAGATTGGCTTGTTTGAGGCATTTTATATAAATGAAACATGTGGACTTTCACACCTGGCATCTTTGACTTAGCATCATATTTTCAAGTTCCTCTCTGCTGCAGCATATGTCAATTCTTCATTCCTTTTTACCACTGAAAATACCACAGTTTGTTTATCTATTTACCATTGATGTACATTTGAATGGTTTCTAACTTTTGGCAAGTATGCATAAGGCTCCTATAAATATTTGTATATGATATATGAACGTATTTTTGTTTTTTTCATTTTGGGGGGTATTTACTTCAAAGTGTACTTGCTGGGTCAAATGATAGTTTGATGTTTAATTTGGTAGGAACTTCCAAACTACTTTCCACAGGTTTTTTTTTTTTTCTGAGACAGAGTCTCACTATACTGCCCTTGGTAGAGTGCTGTGGCATCACAGCTCACGGTAACCTCAAACTCTTGGGCTTAAGCAGTTCTCTTGCCTCAGCCTCCTAAGTAGCTGGGACTACAAGTGCCCACCACAACGCTCAGCTATTTTTTTTTTTTTTTTTTTTTTGAGACAGAGTCTCAAGCTGTCGCCCTGGGTAGAATGCCGTGGTATTAAAGCTCACAGCAACATCCAACTCTTGGGCTCAAGTGATTCTCTTGCCTCAGCTCCCAGGCAGTTGGGACTACAGGTGCCTGCTACAATGCCTGGTTATTTTTTGGTTGTAGTTGTCATGGTTGTGTAGTTGGCCTAGGCCGGGCTCAAACCCACTAGCTTCAGTGTATATGGCTGGCACCCTCCTCATTGAGTTACAGGTGCTGAGCCCCAGCTATTTTTTTTTTTTTTTTTTCAGTTGTCATTGTTGTTCAGCAGGCCCAGTCTGGGTTTGAACCCAGCAGCATCTGTATATTGGCCGTGCTGTAACCACTGTGCTATGGGCACCGAGCTCTTCCCAGCCTTTCGAACTACGAGGACAAACTTCTGTTCTTTATAAATTACCCTGTCTGTGGTATTCTGCTACAGCAGCACAGAATGGTCTCTGACACTATTATTAACCTTGTATTAATGACACTGAGGCACAGAGAGGTTCAGCAACTTGCCAAAGGCTACGCTGCTAATAAGAGACCCAGCCAGGAAAATGGGACTCATTTTGGGTTTTGAGCAAAGAAACAAAATAGTCGGATTTAACTTCTTCTTTCTCATCTTCATTTTACCCACAGCATTTTTAAGCATCAGTGCTGGGTTGGGTGATAGTGGCATTGGGTTATTAGGAATTTAGGAGCTGGAAACAAACCATAGTACCACTCTTGGAAAAATTTTATTCTCCCTCATGTGCCTGGAAATGGACACACAGGAGGGATGTGGCCCGGACCTACGTGCTGATAAATGTGGCAAGAACTTGCTTTCTTGCTAAATCACCAGGCTGTTTGACAAGATGGGGGAAGAACCTGGGGCCAGGACAGAACATCCTGCTCTAGGCGGGCTTGCTCAGGGTGGGTGTGACATCACCAACACCCCATTTTCTTCTGCCTGTTTATAATTTCCCTGTTAGAGGCCCCTGGGGTGTTGGGACACTGCTCAGCTGTGGGGATTTTAGTGTGTGGAGGAAATTTCACGTTTTTTTTCTTTCCCTCGATGCTGGTGGATGTAGGAGAGCAGGGCTGAGAGGTTAGGTTCATCCTTTTCATATCATCAGATGGAGTCTTTGCTCTTGTGGTACCTGAAGCCCAGGGAGGAAAGCAAGTTGGATAATCCTTGATGATGGCAATCATCGTTAATTCAAAAGTCTTTATTAGGCATGGCACGGTGGCTCATTTCTGTAATTATAGCACTCTAGGAGGCTGAGGCAGTTGGATTGCTTCAGCTCAAGAGTTCGAGACCAGCCTGAGCAAAAGTGAGATCCCATCTCCACTAAAAATAGAAAAACTGAGGCAAGAGGATCACTTGAGCCCAGGGGTTGGAGGTTGCTATGAGTTATGACACCACGGCATTCTACCCAGGGCAACAGCTGGACACTCTGTCTCAAAAAACAAAACAAAACAAAACAAAATCAAAATTCCTTATTATTTACGATTATTATTGTATTTTAGAGAAAGAGTTTTGCTCTGTTGCCTAGACTGGAGTGCAGTGGTATCATTATAATTCGCTGTAACCTGGAATTCCTGACCTCAAGCAATCCTCTGGCCTCAGTCCCCCAAAGTGCTGGGATTAGAGGTGTCAACTCCTATGCCCAGCTAAAACCCTTTATTGAGAGCCTGCTCTGTGTCTGCATTATCCTACATACCGAGAGTCAACAGTGAATTAGAGACACTCTCTTCTCTTCTAGGCAAATGCCAGTTAACAGACCAAGAGCTCCAGACCTTTCCAAATGGTGGCAAGTGCCCTGGGGAAAAGCAGGGACAGAAGACAGAGAGGGGTGGAAGGTGCTGGTTTGGATCCAGTATAGAAACCCTCCGCTAGGTAGAATGATGCCCCACAGAGATGACCCCTAGAATCCGTGAGTTTGTTGCTTGATATGGGCAAAAGGAACTTTTCAGATGTGATGAAATTAGACTCTTGAGAGTAGGAGATAATTTACAGTATTCAGGTGGGCCCTTCTTCACCACAGGGATTTGTAAGAATGAAGCAGGTGGGTCAGAATCAGAGAGGCGACGTGATGATGGATGGAGTGGATGTGGGACCAAGAGCTCAGGAATGAGGCAGCCCTCAGAAACCGGAAAAGGCAAGAAAACCAATTGGTCCTTAGAGTCCCCAGAAGGAACATGGCTTAGCTGACAAATTTCAAACTTTTGACCTCCAAAATTTTAAGATAGTAAGTTTGTGTGGCTTAAACTATTGAGTTTGTCCTAATTTGTTAGAGCAGCAATAAGAAACAAATATAGACCTGAGATTTGCTGGGGAAGGACATGTCAGGTGGAAGGAACAGGATGTGCAAAGGCCCTGAGGTGAAGCAAGATGGTGCCATAGTAGAGGAGACATGAAGTGTGATCCAGGGACACACAGGAGGGCTTGTGTGTTTGAGAGGTTGGGTGAGTGGGTAACTGTTGAAGACTTCGTAGAGGAGAGAACACTTGCCCTAAATCTTCAAGGGCTTTAATAAAAGCAGTTTTCTTGGGTTCAAATCCTGGCTCTGCCACTTGCAAGTGGTGTGGCCTTGGGCAAGTCACCTTCCCTCTTCAAGTCTCTGATTCCTGATCTGT
The DNA here is from genome assembly GCA_963574355.1 of Loris lydekkerianus. Lineage (NCBI taxonomy): Eukaryota > Metazoa > Chordata > Mammalia > Primates > Lorisidae > Loris > Loris lydekkerianus. Next base: position 65,470 of record CAUYPK010115301.1, read on the forward strand.
TAGAAAAGGCTAGTAACAGCACTTAGTGACTTCTGGTGGTTAATCTGGGTGAAATTGTTTGTCCAGCACCACATTCTAGGTGCTCAGTTCATGGTAGGTATGGTGAGGAAGAGGATGGTGACCTTGACATAGAAGTTTACCAAGCAGAATAGAGTGGGGAAAGCATTTTGGGTTCAGGGAACAGATAGGAAAAGGCCAGGAGTGTGACAAGGCGCAACCCACTGTGATGCATCTATTATCAAACAAATAAATTTAGGATGCCTCTGTAGACCTCACTTCTCCGTCTTTTTATCCTCACTTCTCAGGCTTCTCATGGAGCCTGAGGCTGCCTTCAAGCACCTTCTTCAAGGGTAGAGGTTTCTGGCCCGTGGCACGATTGTATGACCCATTGTTGGCTGCCTGTTCTGCTAAGGGAACAGGCAAGAGTGTGAGAATGTTTTGTTGCAATCCAGCCCTACTGATGACGGAAGGGCCTTGGAGGCAGGATGGGGTAGGGGGTGGTGTATCAATCTGACAGGCTCTGCCAACCTGGAGGCAAGTTATAACTGTGGCCTTGCCCACCTGGAGGGCAGTTTGGGTCCTAGCAAAGGCCTGTCAACTGTATGCAAACATGTTTGCCTGAATTTATTGTTTAGCCCTTTCACAGCATTTAGGTTTCTCTAGGCAAATGCTGTGCTTTGATACTCATTTTTTTTTTTAAATGGGGTGTGTAAATGCCTATTTTGAAAATGTATCCTTGTGGTGGGCAGATGAGTCAGGTTCTATTTGGTGTAGTTTGGGGCCTTTCTGATGAGGGCAAGGTACAAAAGTGAATCTGCAGATGGGCATCTGAGAGGTTGTCTAAATCGGAAGAAGGGATAGGAGAAAATGGGTTTACATCCTGGCTACTCAAAGTGTAGTCCTTAGGCCAGAAGCATTGGCCACCCGGGAGCTTGTTAGAAATGCAGCATCTTGGGTCCCACCAAAGACCTCAATATCACTGCTGTTTCTCCAGGGACCCTGCTTTGAGAATCACTGCTGAGTTTAGAAATGGGTTGCATCTTGAGAGCTGTCTAATGAATTTTTTAGCTACTGAGATGGCTGTGTCGAGTAGGATCCACAGGCTGTGTGAAACTTTGTGGGAAAAAGCACGGTGCTCCATTAATCATGTCTGCCACAGGTATAAAAAGTGGAGATGTTGTCTACATTTTCTGAGTGCTACTTTATGATGCCTTTATGGAACTAGAAAAAGGGAGTGAGATATTAGACAAAGCTCCATTTCCTGAGGATAAGGGGGGTCTCAGTGTGTGACAAGCCATCTCAACCATTAAAAGTGTAGTGTTCCCCAATACCTGAGGATATATACACGGAAGACCAACCGTGGAAATGTCCTTGGGGAGCAACTTCCCAAGTGCATCTTCCTTGTTTTGCAGAAACAGAGGCTCTATATCTGCCCAAACACACACAGCTCAGTTGTTTGGATTCACTCAAGCTAATGCTCTCCGAACTCTTAAGAAAAACTACCCAGGCCTCAAACACTAAGAAGGGAGAAAACCAGGCAGAAACTAAAAAGAATAATTTTTTCAAACCCCAATGATGGGCCAATGCTTTAACTTGAAGGCATTCCAGGAGCAGAAAGCTGGGGTGGGGGTGGGGGGAAGGAGGGACCCCTTGAAGGCAGGGGTGATGGGAGATAAGAAATTCCTATTTCAATCTCTTTATTTCCTCTGCTTCCTCAGACCCAGGCTGTGTATAAACTGTATGCAAATGTGTTTACTTTACATTTTATTTCAATCGGAGTCACTCAGCTGTCAGGAGCTATATCAACATGTCAGTCTGGTTGAACAAACAAGCGTTTTGAGTGGAAATATTTCAGATAAACAGACACAATGTTATGACATATCAAAACTCCCCAAACAGGGAAAGGGTGGAGAAGGTAGAGGAGAAAGGGGGGAGGAAAAGCCGCAGAAAGTAGATCTGTTTACACTGGCACATGCGCCGTGTGGTCAGCTGAAAGCAAAATAGGTTTTTTATTACTCGTGCTCTGTGTCCGTGTGTGAGAGAGAGAAAGAGAGAGAGGTGGGGGGGTGTTACGTTTTCGTCCTCTGTGGCTTTAATGCATTTTGTCAGCTGAAGAGAGGGACTGCTTGGCGGGTTACCATGAACATGTCTCTTTGGTGTTCCTGCTGATTTTGCAGGAGAAAGTCAGGCAAGAAAAGAAAAGAAAAACCCACCGGGATTAACTTAATTAGCGATGGGGAGACCAGTTGCTTGGCTGAGTCTGACAGCTTGTTTGAGAGCTGTCCTCCTTTTTTTTTTCTTTGCTCCTCACTTGGGCTCTTTGCAAACCACCTTAAAAGGAGGCACAAAGAAATGCTCTTGTTTGTGACCACAGATGGGGGTGGGGATGTTGGTGGGGGGCAGGGGAAATGACGTGGGCATCTGGGCTTCACAGTACTCTGCTGCATGATGTATGATTTCAGATCGAATCTTTGGAGCAAGTAATGATGTGTCCTGGTTCAATAACCAAAAGTCTAAAAATATATTTGCAGAAATGCTTTCTTCTCTTTTCCAATTAATTCATTTTTCTATTCTTCAATCCCAAACGTGTGCAGACGCACACAGATGACATTTTGTTGGGCTATGTCTGTTCCTAGCTCCCAAGCTAGGATTGGCAGGCTATGTCAAAAGGAGAATTCACATCTTCCTTACCCAGTGCCTGTGATGTGTCGTCGACTGTAGATGTGTGAATTATCAAGGCCATTCCCAGTCTGAACCCTGCAAGATTGGAATTATTCACCCCATGGTAGAGATAAAATTTCTGAGGCCCAGAGAGGTGAAGGGACCTACCCTGGGCCACACAGCTGGCAAGTGAGGTAGCCACAACTTCAAAGTCTGCGTTCTTCCTGCTACATCAGGTGCTTGGTTGAAGTTGGAGAGAGAAAGCACACGGCAAGGTAACTTTTGAAGGCTCTGAGAGCTGTCAGCCAGCTCAACCAGGCTGAACTTGTCTACCCCCAAAATGAATTAACTCAGAAAAAGAACTGCATGCCTGTCCAAATGTGGGACTCGGCAGCTGCCTTGGGGATGTGCTTAGAAGATGTTGGCAAGTCCCCTGCCGCCCAAAAACGTCTCCCCCTGCCACCTGTCGCACAGCCTCAAATTCCACCATCAGAGTGGTAAGCCCCTGGGCTTCAATTAGACATTTTTTGGGGCATGGTTTAAGTGTAGACAGTTCCTTCCAGAGGCATTACACCTACATCCTCCCCTCCAGGTCCCTTCTTAGCGGGGCAAGGTTAGCTGAGGGTGTGGCTTTGGAAGGTGACGTCACTGTGTGGGTCTCCTGTAAGACAAGGGGCACCAGGGAAGGGAAACAGAGATGGACCCCAAGGAGCTGATCAACTGTAGCACAGAGCCTGGTGCTGTTGGGAGACAAAGGTCCACATATTTCCCCAACAGAAGGCCTCTCAAGGGCCCACCTGTCTCATTTCTAGTCCCAGCTGGAATCCTAAATAGCCATGTTCAGGGAAGGGGAAGCCCAGAGCTTGTCCAGGGCTCGTGGAGTGTCACAGCTGCCACCCAGCAACTCCTAAACATCGGTTAGTCATGTTCTTTCTTAGCTGTTTTTTTCCATGATTACACCACCTGTAGGATTATTCTCCTTAAATATTTTCCTCTAAAATGACTCACTTAAAAAAATAAATCAACATCTATTTTAAGGCTAGCACTCACGAGTTTTCCTCACTGATAAAGGATAGAGACATATTCAAGCCCTGACACTTTTATGTGCTGAATGTGGGATAATTTTTTTTACAGGGAAATAGGAATCATGAAAAATTAAAAAAAAAATGGGAGGTGGAAACATTTAGATTCACAACCCCTTTAGGATCTATCGCCAAAGGTTTGATTTGTAGTATTTTTTTCTAGTTCATGGTAATATAACATGATTATTAGAATAAAAATTAATGCTTATTAAGATACCACCGTGAATCACATAGTTGATATTGTGGTTTTCCCAAGCCTCCAATTTTACATAAGGGGAAATAGGTTCAGAGAGAGAAAACTTGGACAGGCAGGGGTGCAGCTGGCCAGGAGCAGGACGGGGCCTGAGATTTGTCCTGAAGAGAGGTAGCACGAGCACTGGATTTGGAGGGAGAGAATGCTGGTGTTAGCTCTGATCAGAGAGCAAAAGCCACTTTTCTTTCCTCTTCAACCTCCCAAGTCAGGGTCTTGATTTCCTTGATGATGAAATAAGTGATGTTACTTTGGGGGATCCAAAAATAGGGGGAACTAGAGATAGATTTGATCTTGGAACATTTTTTTCTTTTATTGAAGTCATATTCACTTAACACAAAATTAAGCCTTTTTTTTTAGACTGAATTTCACTCTGTTGCCCAGGCTAGAGAGCCATAGCCTCAGTCTAGCTCAAAGTAACCTCAAGCTCCTGAGGTTGAGGTGATCCTCTTATGTCAGCCTCCCAAGTAGCTGAGAATGGGAGCTCCCACCACCATGCCCAGCTGATCTTTATATTTTTAGTAGGGACAGGGTTTTACTCTTGCTCAGGCTGGTGCCGAACTCCCGATCTCAAGGAATCCTCCTGCCTTGACCTCCCAGAGTTCTGGGATGATAGGTATGAGCCATCATTCTTGGCCAAAATTAACCACTTATTTTATTTTATTTTTTTATGTAAGATATGAGAAGTGAAAGGATATGAGAAGTGAAAATTAACCATTTTAAAGCAAACAATTCATAAGCATTCGATAAATTCACAGTGCTACCCAATTACCACTTCCATTTAGTTCCCAAACTTTTTTATGACTCCCAAAGGACACCCTGTACCGATTGAGCAGTAACTCCCGTATTTCCTCTCAACCTCAGCCTCTGGCAATCACCTGTCTGATTTCTGTCCTATTTCTGTCCTATTGAGGACATTTTGTATTAACAGAATCGTACAACCATGGCTTTTTCTATCTGGCTTCTTTCACTCAGCATAATGTTTTAGAGAATCGCCCATAATGCAGCATGTCCAAACACCAGTACTTGGCTCCTCTTGATGCGGAACAACAGTCCATTTTAGGGATAGGCCACATTTTGTTTATCTTTCTTCCTTTGATGCACGATGCTGCTATGAGCATTTGTGTACATGTTTTTGTGGGGACGTATGTTTTCATTTCTCTTGGTTCTGCTCTTAGGAGTAGAGTTGTTGGATCATGTGGTAACCCTATGTTCAACTTCTTGAGGACAGTTCCTGAAAATTCTGTGCATGTATTGGAGCATGTGCATTTAAGAAGATGGTCCCAGGATTTTTTCTTTTTTTAAATCACATTCTCAAGAAAGGTTAAGCAGCATAGAAAATAACTCCCAAAGGTCCCATTGAGGTCCTCTGAATTTCCGCCCCCCTCTGCGCAGCTCCACGCTGTGTAGGCCTATCTTCCCTTCTTTCTTACTCAGCTTGCTTGAAGCAGCCCATTCCATTCTGGGAAGTGTCTGGGTGTGGAGTACTCAACTGGAAGGTCTTCTATCTCCACTGCCACCACCCTGGAGGGAGAAGTGGAAAAACCAGGCCCAGGGAGGCTTCCGTGCGATAGAGTTGCTAGCTGAATTGTGAAGGTTGCCCGAGGGTCAGGTGGCTGGGCCAGGAGGAGTTGGGAAGAGTGCTTCTGAATGCGGAGATGTCATTTCCCAGTCACCTTGGCAGGGACAGAGCTGGCTGGAGCTGTCCTTCCTTCCCCTGGTCACTCAGAGATAACAGCGATAAGAAGGGCTTGGAATACTGTCTCCCGACCCCACCCGCTCTCTCATCAGTGCAGCAGATGCGGGCCATGACTCTGATTGCTGCTGAACTCGGTGGCCAGAACCCAGGGCACGTCTGAGGATCACTTAGGGCCCTGGGAAAGCAGAGGCTCCACACAGGGTCAGCCCCAACACACCCCAGAGGCAGGTGCTCTGCAAGCTTCCCATACTATCCTGCCAAAATTGTCTTCCCACTAGGCAGAGTGCACGCAGGCGTGCCATCTCATCCCTGGGCCCCTGTCCCAGAGCAGCTGGCAGAGCCACAGGGGCATCTGTGGGGGCCGAACAGGACGGGGCTGGAGGCCCTGGCTGACCTGCCACCTCTGAGTCTGATGCTTCTCCCCTCCCCTCCAGCTTGTGTGCCCGGGTCACACACAGAGTTTCCAGGCACCTTCTTGGTAGAGGACAGGTGAGATCTGGTTTCACAGTGAATTTGAAGGGGCAAAGCAAGGCAGCACCCGCTGAATTCCTGGCCCTGAGAGCAGTCATGTTGTTAACGTGTTATTTATGGCGCCCTCCTGACTCTGGTCTCATGTTAGGCTCCTGGGTGGGGCGTTGTGCCTTACCAATCAATCAGCCAACTAACCCAGCAGGCTCACTAACCAGTGTTAACCAGCCAGTATTATGTTCTCTTACAGGGGCCAAGTGTTGCTCTTGAAGGTGCAGAGAATGGGCGGTTTAATTTGTGTGTGTTGCTTTATTAATGCAGCTTTTCATTAATGCAGCTTTTCATGTGGCTTCTTGGTTTGTTACTGTGGTGCCTCCTCCCTTTTGTAAAAAAAAAAAGAAAACTATGAAAAACGCATAAAAACTGTGAAAAACGCATAAAATTGACCTTTGTAACTATTTTTAAATGTATAGTTCAACAGGGTTAAGGACAGAGGGTGTCAAAAATGTATATGCATTTTAAGCAAGAAAAAAACTATGAAAATTGTAATGTTGGTAAAATGGTAAGTGGTTGTAATTGCAGAAAACAAATGTGACTTGAGTATTGCGATTTTAATACAGTTTTTTCCTTGCTTAAAATGAGTATATATATATTTTTGACACCCTCTGTATATTCATGTTGTGGTGAAAACAGATCTCTAAAACATTTCTGTGCTTCAAAACTGAAACTTTGTACCCATTAAACACTAACTTCCCACTCTCTTCCCCTCTCAGATCCAGGGTACCACCATTTTACTATTGGTCTCTATGAATTTCACTACTTTAGCCACAGTATATAGTGGAGCCATCCAGGATTTGTTTCTTTGGGACAAGCTTGTTTCCCTTAGCAAGACATCCTCAATGTTTGTCCTTGTTGTACCATGTGACAGGGTTTCCTCCTTTCTTTCTTTCTTTTTTTCTTTTTGAGACAGAGTCTTAAGCTGTGGCCCTGGGTCGAGTGCTGTGGCATCACAGCTCACAGCAACCTCCAACTCTTGGGCTTAAGTGATTCTCTTGCCTCAGCCTCCCAAGTAGCTGGGACTACAGGCACGTGCCACAACGCCCGGTTATTTTTTGGTTGTAGTTGTCATTGTTGTTTAGCTGGCCCAGGCTGGATTTGAACCCTCCAGCTCTGGTGTGTGTGACTGGAGCCCTAGCTGCTTGAGCTATAGGCGCCAAGCCTTCCTCCTTTCTTTAAGGATGAATAATATTCCACTGTGTGGATACATCACAATCTCTTTGTCCATCCATCAATCAATGGAAACTTAAGTTACTTTTGCTTCTTGGCTATTGTGGCTTCCATGAATGTGAGTGTGCAAATAATGAATCCTTTTATAAAAAAATTAAAAATTAGCTATACATTAATAAAATTTCAAAAACTTCTTGTAAAAACTTAAACCTATATAGACAAGACTGCAGTGTCTTTAGCCACCTCCTTCTACCTCCCTGTCTCGAATGATAAATTAGCTGCTGTCAATTTATTGGTTTGTACTCTATTCATCCACACACACAAACATGCATATATGTGTGTGTGTGTGAGAATATATACGGCATCTTTTTTTTTCCCCAATTAAAATGGCTTTATTCCACCTGGGTATAGGTGAGATGAGATCTCCAACCAGGAAGAAATCTGCCATGGCATCTTTTTAGAAAAAAGTTGGTAGTCAATCTTGCTATAAAACTACAGCACTACACAAAATCATATGGTAAAAGCCACAGGGTTTATTGGAACAATAGGGCAAGGGATAGCATTTATATGTACCAGGGATGCATAAAAAAAATATGTTTTTTTTTTTGTTCTGAGTGTGGTAGCTCACGGCCTGTAATCCTAGCACTTTGAGAGGCCAAGGTGGGAGGATTGCTCAAGGACAGGAGCTCGAGACCAGCCTGGGCAAGGTGGCATATACCTGTTCTGAGTGTGGTAGCTCATGGCCTGTAATCCTAGCACTTTGAGAGGCCAAGGTGGGAGGATTGCTCAAGGACAGGAGCTCGAGACCAGCCTGGGCAAGGTGGCATATACCTGTAGTCCCAGCTACTCAGGAGGCTGAGGCAAGAGGATTACTTGAGCCCAGGAGTTTGAGGTTGCAGTGAACTATGATAAGGTCACTACATTCTAATTTGAGTGACAGAGTGAGACACTATCTCAAAACAAACAAACAAAAAAAGTAGAAACCTAAATAAAAATGATAGTACATGAGGTGGCTCATGCCTGTAATCCCAGCACTTGGGAGGCTGAGGCAGGTGGATTGCATGAGCTCACAGGTCTGAGACCAGCCTGAGCCAGAGCGAGACCCTGTCTCTAAAAATTAGCCAGGTGTCAGAGCTGGCTATTTCAAGAGAATCACTTGAGCCCAGGAGTTTGAGGTTATTGTGAACTATAACACCACGGCACTGTCCTTAAATTTGTTTGTGGAAGTGGGCATCAGAAGAGAGTTCAGCTTGAGAATTCCTAGGATATGGTGATGGAGGGAGGTTGTGTGAAATTTTAAAGTTCTAATAAAAGCATGGAAGGGTGTGGTTCATAGAGCACCCAGCAAACTGAGCAGCTGGTAGATGCTGTTTTATGGCGTGTTCCTGTATGCCTCAGTTCAGATGGGCGCAATCTTCTGCCTTTCCCCCGCATTTCTTGTGAGTAAAATCATGTGTGAGCAAACACAAAATTTGGTTATGCTCAAACTGTTCCCTAGTATAATATGTCAATTACATCGAAACAAATTTATGTTTTCAAAACAAGCATTATAGCGGAACTGACTACACAAGCACATGGAAAAAAAAAAAGACTACGTTTTGGTATGTGTGTGTTGGTATAGTAGTTCTACATACATTAATTCATACTGTATGTGTAAGTTTACAACTTATTTTTCTTCTTTTGCTTACCAATAATCCTGGCTGGGCACCTGTAATCTTATCCTAGTACTCTGGGAGGCTGAGGTGGGAGGAATCCTTGAGCTCAGGAGTTTCAGACCAGCCTGAGCAAGGACGATATCCCCATCTCTATTTAGTTGGGTGTGGTGGCAGGCACTGTAGTCTCAGCTACTCAGGAGTCTGAGGCTGAGGAGGATCTCTTGAGGCCAGGAGTTTGAGTTTTCCGTGAGCTGTGATGATGCCCCTGCATTCTAGTCTGGGCAATAGAGTGAGACTCTGTCTCAGAGCAACAACAACAACAAAACCCATACCCCCCACAATAATCCTAAGAGCTATTTCCACATTACTACAGAGCCATCATGTTGAGCTGTAGAGCATTGCATTGAAGAAATACACTCTGTTTATTGGCTATTTTCTTATGCATGGACATGTATGTTATTTCCAATTGTTCATTATCACAAATAATGCTGCACATAAGCCCCCTCACACATCTTCCTGTGCACACATGTGGAACTTTCTCTGACTAGGTATCTAAAAGTGGACTCGCTGGATCCCCAGACAATGTACACTTCACTTTTCCTTTGAGCATGATACATAGATCTTAATTAACTAATTATAGTGTGGTGAAATATGCATGCCAAAATTTGCCATTTTAGCCATTGGTTAAAATGTATTCAACTTCATTTTGTAGAGTAGTTTTAGATTCAGGGCAAAATTCCTTTTAACCATTTTTAAGCTGCAGCCTTAAGGAGATGCATGGTGTGTCACCATCACTATCTTCCAGCTCTAGAATTTTTTTTTTTTTTTTTTTTTTGCAGTTTTTGGCTGGGGCTGGGTTTGAACCTGCCACCTCTGGCATATGGGGCTGGTGCCCTACCCTTTTGAGCCACAGGCACCGCCCCCCAAATTATTTTTTTTTATCATCCCAGACTGAAATTCCAACCCCATTCAACAATCCATAACTGCTCATGATCTTGGGTTCAAATTCTAGCCCAACACCTAATGTTGTATGGCCTTGAGTACCTCCTGGGTTTGGGCTGACAACTGCTTGGAGGAATTCAGGTAATGAGTTTCACTCCTTGCCTGGCACACTGTAGGTTCCTATAAACACCTGTAGTTATGTGAAAATGACCATATGCCCCAGGATGCTCAGTTCCTGTGAACAGTGGTGTTAGACTATGCACCATGTGGCTTGCTGGGATCCCCAGCTGAGACGTGATGGAGAGTCTGGAAAGTTCTTAGAAGATGAGATCGTCACCTACATTACTCTTACAGCTATTATTTTAGATGGATTTTCCAGGTTCCTCCCTGCTTACCCACTCCCGTTACTCCACAGCCCAAGCCAGGCCCTGGGGCTCTTGGGAGTGACCCATTTTTAGCCTCAGTTGGTGCCAGCCTGTCCGCTGGGGCTGCTAGTTACAATGTGCACAGTAACGAATGGATTGAGGTCACGGAGCAGATGGCAGTAACTTTCAGTTGAGATCTGCCAGGCTGCATTGGAACCAGTGACCCGGAGGTAAAAACATGTGCATTGCCCCTTCTCCTATTTGGTCCATAATTCTGGGACCTTGCCCCTTTCCAACGCCTGTTTAGGCTTCACCCCAGGGGTCTAGACTGTCTTTTTATACTTCTTCTGCCCCTGTGAACAAGAAAGAAACCCCTGTCTTGCAGGCAGCAGCCACATCTCAGCCTCGACACAGTTCCTAGTTCCACCCTTTTGCAGAGAGCTCAAAGGACCCTGGTCTCTTCAACTCATTAATCTGATGCTATACTTGGGGGAGGAGTTAATATTAACCCCATTTTATAGATGGAGAAATGGAAGGAGGAGAAGGCTGGCCCAGGGATCCATAATGCAGGTGGGTCAGGAGGCATTTATGGACCACATCTAAGTACACTGGTCAGTGGATGGGGACATGAGAATTTAGCTGGACTAAATCAAGTAACAGATGCCAGTCTTAAAACACACTTCAGGATATTCAAGTATTTGTTCTACTTTGTCATAGCATAGTCCTGTGGCTTTTAAACTATGATGTATAGAATTCTTGAAGAATCTGAAGGAAGCTAGGCATTCTTTGCATGGGGATTCACATGTATGTTTTACTTTATCTCCAGAGCTTAAAACAGCCCTGGGCCTAATATAGTTGTCCAATAAACATCGAATGAATCAATGAATCACTAATGCCCTGGCTAAGTGGCCTCCTGCTTGATATAATTAAAAAAGGGAAAATAAAAGAGAAAAACATTTTCTCATATTTTCTTAATCATAAAGAAGTTAGTTGTTCCCATTCTGCAGATGGGAAACTAAGGTAGGGTTCTCAAGGTCTGGGAGGTTTTATAAGAAATCACAGGTACTATGACTCTCATTGTAGAAAGCTCCTAATAGACTTGGAAGCCTGGGGATAGGTGATAGGTAAGTTTGTAGTTGAGGAAAAACACAGCTAGAAGAAAATTCCCAATGTTTCTTGAATCTATACCAAGACTCCTTCTTTTCAGCCCTCAAATATCCTAAAATGCTGTCCCTCTTAGGATTGATAAAACCCTGCCATGCTGTATCCTTGAGAAAGATTAACAACGTTTCTGCAACTGATAGAATCTGGAAGGTCTTTGGAGCAATGAAAATGAATCTGAAAGAGAGAGAAGAAGGAAGGAAGGAACATATGAGGCCAAACTTCCTCAGTGGTGGTTCCCCTACCATATCTCAGCTGCTGCCCAAGAATCTTTGCTGGTCATCAGGCAGTGTGTGAGGAAAGGCCTAGAATGTACAGAGCGTGGTTGGAAGGAGCTCTGGAAATGATGTCAGAAGGTCTGGACCTCAATCCTGGCTCTGTCACACTCTGCCCATCAGCTCATCTTTCTGAACCTCAGTTTGTTTCTTTGTTTTTTTTTGAGACAGAGTCTCACTTTGTCACCCTAGGTAGAGGGGCGTGGCATCACAGCTCAGAGCAACCTCCAACTCCTGGGCTTTGGCGATTGTCTTGCCTCAGCCTCGTGAGTAGCTGGGATTATAGATGCCTGCCACAACACAGTTTTTGTTGCAGTTTTTGGCTGGGGCCAGGTTCGAACCCGCCACCCTCGGTATATAGGGCCGGTGCCCTATACACTGAGCCACAGGTGCCACCCTGAGCCTCAGTTTCTTAACCTGTAAAATGGGGGCAATAGCAATCTTAAGGTTGTTGCTACAATAGTATATTGGATGACATTTGTGGAATGTACTTGGCATGTAATAGATGCCCAGCTCCTGCTAGTGCAGAGGGATCTGGGCTGTGGACAGGGACTTGGGCCATTTGGGGCTAGAACCATGTGATTTTCTTCAGGGTGCAGCAGAGGGTTTTTTTTAATAAGCTGTCTTCCTGGTGAAGGCCCAGCACACTGGTAATGGGAGGCTAATGACAATCCTAATTAATCACAGCTTGCCTCTGCAGCGGCACATTCACATAGAGGGTCCCCAGGCCTTCTCCAGCCTCTGGCTAAAGCCCAGTGCCCCATCTCGGCCCTAATATCACAACTGCTTTTATAGATGACCTTTCATCCCAGCTTTGGGCAGAGCTTAATAACCATGCTCTCTGGCCCCTGCTCCATCCCAAACCAAGGTTGATTAGCCACATTATTTCTGCCCTAGGGGAGGAGCTATGGCACCAAAGGAGTTAATAAACTTGCCCCAGGCCCTGTCACAGACCAAACCCAGGGTCTAGCCCCCAAAGCTGCTCTTCCTGATGCCCGGCCAGATTCTCTGCCCTGTAGGTGCCCTCCTGGGAGGCTGAGAAATGGTATATTTAGGCAGCTGCATGGTGTTTTCTTGTATACAGTACAGCATGACCACTGAGATACCGTCTTTTTTTTTTTTTTTTTTTTTGAGACAGATTCTCACTCTCTAACCAGGCTAGAGTGTCATGGCCTCAGGCTGGCTAAGAGCAACTTCAAACTCCTGGGTTCAAGTGATCCTCCTGCCTATGCCTCTGAGTAGCTGGGACTACAGGTACACATCACCAGGACCAGATAATTTTTATATTTTTAGTAGAAATTGAGTCTCACTAATGTTGTTCAGGCTGATCTTGAACTCCTGAACTCCAGGAGTTCAGGTCCACCTTGGCGTCCCAGAATACTAGGATCACAGGCATCAGCCACCAGGCCTGGCTGAAATATAGCCTTTTTTTAGACATTAAAATAGCTTATTCAATTGCTTACCTGTTGATTTGTCTTCCTTCTTCTAGTACATTTTATATTTTTATTTTGTTTATTTATTTTTGAGACAGAGTCTCACTTTGTCACCCTTGGTAGAGTGCCGTAGCGTCAGAGCTCACAGCAACCTCCAACTCCTGGGCTCAAGTGATTCTCTTGCATCAGCCTCCTGGGTAGCTGGAACTACAGGCAACCTCCAAAATGCCTGCTATTTTGTTTTACAGACAGGCTCTTGCTTAGGCTGGTCTTAAACTCCTGAGCTAAAGCAATCCACCTGCCTTGGCTTTTAAATTACATACTGTCAGGAGCTTTGTTTCTTCTCTTCATTTCTGTATCCCTGGGACATGGAACAATGATTAGGATATAGTAAAAATTTTATTTATTTATTTATTTATTTATTTATTTATTTATTTATTTATTCATTTATTTATTGAGACAGAGTCTTGCTCTGTTGCCCAGGCTGGAGTGCAGTGGCATGATCATAGTTCACTGCAGCCTAGACAGCTTCTAAAAATCACATGAGCCCAATCACTTGGGCTCATTCCCCCTGTTTCAGCCTCCAGAGTAGCTAGGACTACAGGCATTCACCACCACATGTGGCTAATTTTTCATTTTATAGTGATGGAGTTCTTGCTATGCTGCCCAGGCTGGTCTTGAACTCCTGGGTTCAAGTAATCCTCCCACTTCAGCCTTCCAAAGTTCTGGGATTACCAGTGTGAGTCATCATGCCCAGCCACAGCAAGTATTTAAAGAGACCCTGGATTCATGAATGAATAAATGTAATCTGGACTCTACTATAGTCCAAGCCACTGATAATGGGAACCTTAAAGAAGGCGTGTAAGATGGGCTTTGAAGGGTGAGGAGCTCTGCAAGACAAGACAGGAGTGTGGGACTTCTGTTGCTGTTTGGCAGGGGCTAGGTTTGAACCCGCCACCTTTGGTATATGGGGCCGGTGCCCTACTCACTGAGCCACAGGCGCCGCCCAGGAGTGTGAATTCTGAGCACAGCATAGAGCATATCCAAAGGCATGGAGAGAAATCTGGAAGTGGATAGAGTTTAGAAGATGGTGGGAAGGCCTGAGTGTTGGACAGGAGAGGATATGTAATAGGAGATCTGACTTGAAATCTCTGTTAGGTCCTTATTCTTCAGTGAGGAACTTGGACCTTGCTCTTGAGGTAACAAGAAATGATATAGTCAGATTTGAACTTTGGCAAGGCCCTTGGGCATGGATGATGTTGGTGGTTGAGGCCCACACTGTGGCACAGGGGAAAGATGCTGAGAATCCCAGCTAAAGACAACGGCATTGAGAATGGGGTTGAGAGGGCAGAGGATAGAAGTAGACCTATCTTAAAAAAACCTAACTTGTCTCCAACCTTTGTGTAACTTTGTGTAACTTTGTGTAACTTTGGACACTCCATGTAGTTGGACACGCCAACTTTGGACCTCCATGTAGGAATCCACACTTGTCTGTTCTCAAGAGGTACTTACTCTTAACCACTTCTTTTTTATATATTATATTGGATTTTAAACAAGGATTGATAATTTTTCTGAATTTCATTGTCTTTCAAAAAATGTATTTTTTGGCCAGGTGTGGTGACTCACACTTGTAATCCTAGCACTTTGGGAGGCTGAGGCTGGTGGATTGCCTGAGCTCATGAGTATGAGATCAACCTGAGCAAGAGGGAGACCCTATCTCTACTAAAAATACCAGTTTCTCTACTATTTTACAGTGAAAATGTATGAAAAAAAAAAAGTTTGAGGGTGGTGCCTGTGGCTCAGTGAGTAGGGCGTTGGCCCCATATACTGAGGTGGTGGGTTCAAACCCAGCCCTGACCAAACAGCAAC
>CAUYPK010115307.1:0-38826 GCA_963574355.1 Loris lydekkerianus
GAAAGGGCCAAGGAAGGGGAAGGGAGGGGGGAGGTTTTGGTGGAGGGAGGGTGATGGGTGGGGCCACATCTATGGTGCATCTTAGAATGGGTACAGGCGATTGCACTAATGTACACAGCTATGATTTAACAATAAAAAAAATGCATATGCCAAAAAAAAAAAGAATTTCATGGGGGGAGTGTTCTTAAAATGCAGATTTCCTGAAGTCCCACACAGATGCCAGGTCTTGTGTGACTGGGAATTGGCCCATTTCACAAGGGCCCCTGGTGGCACTGACACTTGGACCCCACATTGAGCCATTCTCCCCCAGGAAGCAGGAATCTGGCTGTGTCAATCTCTGCACCTCCCAATCTGACCTGCTCTCTAGAGAGACCCAACTACTGCTAATAGTCAGCGTCCAGCCAGACAGCCACCTGAGTGCTCATGGCGGGAGGAAACCAACCGGAGCACATTCTCACTAGGTGACTCTAGAGCTGGGAGCTCAAGGGGCTGGGGTGGCCACCATGAGAGCAGAAGTGATGGAAGCTGGACCTGAAAGCTGTTTGCCAAGAAAAAAGCCTTGGGGCTGACGTGCCTCTGGCCGGGCGTGAGCTGTAGGAGGAGCATTGTAGACCCTGAGTGCCCGTGGCGCCTTCTGCCTCTCAGGCCACGGATGCTCTGCTGAACACCCGTGCGGCATTATCTGATGCTCCCACATCACACGGTGAGTGAGTGTGACAGCACTGCTCCCACTGTGCTGACCAGGAGACCGAGTCCCCACCATAGCGAGAATGTGGCCAGCGGGACCTGTTCCTGGGCATCAGGACAGCAGAGCCCAGCAAGGCCCTGCAGGTGGCTTGTTTTCCCAGCACACGTCCCCCTTGTGCAGGTGGAACCATTCTGCAGCATTGGTAGGTGAGGGTGCCCAAAATTCACAGACTGCTGGTGGTCGGTGGAGCACAGAAGGACTATGCGTCTTGTCAGCAGCCCTGCTTTGCCCCGTCAGCTCCCAGCACGCTCAGGAGAGCCTGGGTCCAACCCTTTTGAAACTTTATGTTCACCAGGAGCTCAGGCTGGCTGGGGCCCTGGCATTGGTTTGGGTCCATGTGTGCCCTCCAGCTTCAGAGAAATGCCGTTTCCTTGGAGACCACCATCTGGACATCCTGCCCTGTGCCCCAAATGCAGTGATGCCCACTGTCTTTTAGTTTTACTCGGTATTTTGTTTTGTTTTTTGAGGCAGAGTCTCTCACTCTGTGCCCAGACTGGAGTACTATGGTGTCAGCCTAGCTCACAGTGACCTCAAACTCCTGGGCTCAAGTGATCCTCCTGCCTCAGCTTCCCAGAGTGGTAGGATTAGAGGTGCTACCCTGAGTCCGGCCAGTTTTACTTGGTTTTTAGCCTGAAGTGGTCTTGCAGTGGAGGGGGTCTTGTGGGAAGATCAGTCAATTAAGCTATCTTTCCTGAAGGCCACAAAGAGCCAGAAGGTTCTGAGTGACCGTGATTAAGCCACAGGTGCCTATTACCTCAAGGCATCGTCATCAGAGCTCGATTTGCAGCCGCTGCTGCGGCATAAGACCCTGGAGCTCTCCACCTGTACAGACGTCCTCTGGGCCCCACTGGCTGGATGAAGGTTAGTGTCCCTGTGCCTGCCTGCTGGCCTCCACGAGTTAAATAATGGCACGTCACGGCTACCATGGGCTCCTCGGTTTTTCTTTGGTCTGTCTGAATCCAGGGCGAAACTGCCCAGCCTCAGCCTCTAGCATAGCAAGTCCTTATCCCAAAAGCAGTTTGCTTTGAAAGTGCTGCCGATCCACCTTATCTTCCAATCAGGCACCTGTGACTGGCCCAAAATGCGTCTGCTACTTAGAAGTGAGTCACTGCTGTCACTGGACCCCAGGCTTCCTGCAGCTTTCAGGACTTAGGGACGTGGTGTGACCACCCTTTCTAGCTGTGTGGACACGGAACAGAGCACCAGAAAGGGAGGGTCACCCCTGCTTTATTCAACACCCCCCACCCCCACTGCCATGGCTGCTGTAGCTGATCGCACTTGCTGGAAACTCAGGCCATCACTGCACATGTCCCTGTGCAGGAAGGGTGCAGGTCCCCAGGCCGCTACCAGCAATGTGAGACACCCTTCTTCCCATTCTCTGATTGCTGTCCCCCAGAAGCGCTGTTGGTGGGACGGCTGCACGCAGAAAAAACCCAAATCCTTGCAGACATCTAACCTGCTGGAACCCCAGGCCAGTACTGAGATGGTACTGGGATGGCACTGGGATGGCACTGGAACACTGGGCTGCAGGACGTGGCCTCTGCCCTGCTCTCAGCCTGCTCTCAGCTTTCCTGAGCTGGTGCGTGAAGGGTCCTGTCAGCCCCGTCCAGTTCCTCACACTTCACCTGGGTCTTGAGTCCTCTGGCTCCTTCTCCACAGGGGCCACTGCAATAGGTGGATGAGGGACATCCGAGGGGATGCAGACCCACCACAGTGGACACACTGCTGCTGCCTCCACTTCCTTCCTGCCCAGGAAAGCCAAGGGCATCTTCCCCACCCCCATGGGCTGCCAAGGACACATCCCATTCTGGCCATGGTACTGCTGGGGGCAGGATGAAGGTGCTGCAGGAATAATGACTCAGTGTTGTGAGCTGAACTGTGTCCCTCGCAACTATGCTGATGTCCTAACTCCAGTACCTGTGACTGTGACCAACTGTGACCTTATTTGGGGACAGGGTCTTTGCAGACATAGCCGGTGATGGTGAGGCAATTGGGTGGGTCCTTATAAAGAGATACTACAATGTGGACGTGGAAGGAAATGTGACCACAGCTGCAAGCCCAGGACACCAAGGACTAAGGCACCACTGCCACCTGGAGAGTCTGACCAGGCGACAGGGCCCTGCCACCGCAGAACTGGGAGAGAACCAAAGTCTGCTTTTTTTAGCCACCCAGTGTGTGGCCCTTTGTTGGGGCAGCCCAGGGAACTGGCACGCCCCATGCACACCTGCGGGCTGGAGGGTCTGTCAGGACAGTTGATCTGATGGCAGACAGTCAGACCGGGATTGCCATGGCCATCTGAGAGTTACAAAAATAGGACTCATACCTTTCTAGATGTTCTCAAATATTTTTGAAGAGCAAGAGGAAATGAGAAAAGGGGGTCAGTTAGGTAGTCATTTCGACTAGAGGGTTACCCGGAACGCTCTGTGAATTCCCACGTCCTCAGCTCGTGCCAGCTGGTTCTGCTGTGGAACCTTCCTGTTCCTCCAGGCGTCTGCGCATGCCGGTCTGCTCACTGTGACTCTGGTCTGTAGACTGGGCATATGGAGGAGCGAAGGCTGCCTCAAACCACGTGCACCCAGGCTGAGACTGAATCTTCCTCTTCGCCAGACGTTGAGAGACAAGCTTAGTGTGGAATGGCATTGTGTAGTGTAGTTAGCACCATGCTGGAGGTGCAGTGCAACAGTGTGGGGTAGCACAGGGCACAGTAAGCTTACGGTCACGTAGTGTAGGTTAGTACAACGTGGAGTAGTATACTGTAGCTCGGTGTGGCACAGAGCAGGGTAGCGTGGCATGGTGGGGGGCTGCACAGCCTGCCCAGCACACTGCAAGCTGCACAGCCCCCTGTGGTGCAGCACAGTGCAGCTGCCACAGTGCAGTATCGCAGAGTGCAGTGGAGACTGGCTCAGTGCATCCCAGGCCCTGTTTTCAGGGTAGGGGACTGTTCTAAGTCAAAACCTGACTCACTGTGAACCCAGTGCCTCTTCCAACACAAGTGATGGTTTGTACAAACAGCACACTTGGCCCAGAGGCGCCAATTCTGAGGAACTTTCTGAGATGCAGCAGCTTCCCCAGCGACGCAAGGCCAGCCAGCTAATGGGCACTTAACTGCAAGATTCTCACGGCTTAAACATGGGTGTCACAATGGGCGCGACTGGGGCTGGATGATGAGAGCACAGGGCACTGCACTGTTACTGCAGGTTTGGCCTCTCCAATCTCAGCACATGCTCTGTGTGGCGTGGGCACACTTCAGCCCGCAGGCAGATTGGGGATGCAGTGGGGGTGAGGCTCATGGCAGTCTCAGGAGCCGAGACGCCTCCAGGGCCCCCCAGCTCTCCGGCAGCACTTGTGTCCAGTTCACAGAGGTGTCAGGTGGCCCTGAAGGACACCATCTGAAGGACACCATTAGCCTCTCCCAGGCTAATCCTCCATGTTTCCCCTGCAGCGACTAGAAGGTATGAGGAGCAGTCACTCTACCCTCGGGGATCTCCATTTTCCCCACCCATGGTGCACGTACCTCCAGCTCCCTCCCTGCTGCAGCCCTCCCGTCTCTCACACCTTGGGGAGCCGTGCAAACGAGTGATGTGATGTTCCCGAGACCCTTGAGTGGCTGCCCTCGTTCCTTCGTATGCCTTGAACTAATATACAGATAACATTTCTAGAAAAGAAAGAGCCTGTTGTGTTAAATAAAATACATTGTGGGGGCTCACTTATCTGACATGAACTTTTAGGTGGGTCATACTCAGCCCTAGAAACTTCCCAAGGAGAGGGTTAAAAGTGCCAAGTAGTGCTTCCACATCAGAAGGGGTCACCAAACTGTAGCAGGAAGCAACTGTGTGTGTGTGTGTGCAGGTTTGCATGCATGTACAGGTGTGTGCATGTGTGCAGGCATGTGCAGGTGTGCAGGCATGTGCATGTGTGCAGGAATGTGCGGGTGTATACAGATGTGTGCAGGTATGCAGGTGTGTGCAGGTGTGTGCAGGTGTGTGCAGGCATGTGCATGTGTGCAGGCATGTGCATGTGTGTGCAGGCATGTACATGTGTGCAGGTATGTGCAGGTGTGTGTAGGCATGTGCAGGTGTGCATGTGTGCATGTGTGCAGGCATGTGCAGGTGTGCAGGTGTGCAGGTATGTGCATGTGCATGCACATATGTGTTAGGATCCTTTCTGAGCTGGCTTTGAGGGAATGGATTCTAGTCTCTGTGGCTGCTCATACTGGGCACCCCGATGTCTGTTCTACCCCTTTTATTTCCACATCTCACCTCTTTTTCCTCTTGTGAGAGTTTTTGTTGTCTTGGCTGAAGACAACTTCGGCCACACTGGGCGCCACACAGCAGCAGCACCTGTCATGAGTCTGCTTGTTAGGCACAGTTTTAAGTGGAGTGCTTGTCTGTGGCTGAGTGGATTTGAACAAGCTTTGTTGGATGACCAGAGGTCAGCAGGACCATGATTACAGCCAGCAGCAGGTGTGGCTCGCGGGTGGCCATGCTGTCTGGCCAGCAGCCTCACCGCTGTGCTGTGGGTACCATGCTGCAGCGGAAATCCCCCTCACAGAGGGACAACCTGCTTCTGGGAACAAGTCCTAGGATGGAGCCCTTGCTGCCTCCCCTCTGTAATCATCTGAGCTCTAGGACATCTCAATTCTGCAAGTGGCTGTCACAATTCGGGGGCAGATATGGACCTGCTCATCTGGACTTTGGGTGGGTGCCCTCTCTGGCACTTGGGCAGGGGGCAGATGGGTCTGTGTGCCTGCAGAGACAAGAGGACAGAGACCCAGGAGGCAGCCCAATGCAGAGGGAAGCTTGGTGGGCAGGGGAGAAGGTAACTGTGTTTGCGATGGTCAAGACAGGGACCCAGAGCCCTGTGTATCTGCCGCCATCTGGGGATGGAGGGGTGGCCATACACAGGCAGGCTGTAGGCAGCTGAACCCAGACGGGGGTGCGGTGGGGTGGGTCTGAGGGAGCTTGAGGTACATGGAGCAAGACCCAGGTATGGAAAAGCAGGACACGGATGTTGACAATGGGGCTGCAAGGCTAGAGTGGGAGGGGAGGCAGCTGGACGTGGCTGTGAATCTGGGCTGTGACTTTTAGGTGAGTCCTGCTCCCAGGAATGGCAGCCCCACTGTCGCGGGCCCTTGGTGCGGCTTCCAAATTTCACTTGCTCCATGGCATTTGCGAGAAGTTAAGAAAACACCATGCTTGGCCACGTGACTTAATTGCCCTGCTATTTGTTAATTAGTCTGTGTGAAATGCCAGTTCCGTGTGCTGGGCGGTGGGAGCAGGAGCCTGCTGGCCAAGGTTTTCTGTAGAGCGGTTCCAAGCCGCAGGCACTCAAGACTCTGCTAACCTGGGACTCCGTGTTGAGATGCTCTGAGTTTTCAAGCTTCCCCACTTGCTTTGGGAAGGTTTTCATTCAGAAATTCTCCTAAGTTCCCCTCACCTGTTTAAATAGGAGCCACAATGCCCCTCCGACTGGCTGTTTAGGAAGTGTGCAGAGCAAGCTGGCCTTCAGAAGCACAGCTGGGGCTGCAGGGCCTCGGACCCCCTCCTCCCAGGGCCCATCCCTTTCCAGAGAGGGCTGCTTCCTTTGCTCCTCCTGCACATGGCCCTGGGATTTTCCCTTCCACTCCCCCATCAAAAGTTACTCTCAGGAAAAGGTGAAAATCAGTCACTTCCATGCTAGTGTGAATAAGTCCCAGCCAACACCTCCTATGAGTCATTCAGTGAATATTAACTAAGGGCTACCAGGTTCCAGGTGATGGAGATCTGAAAAGCTCTGCTCTGGAAGTTCTAGGCCAGTGGTTCTCAACCTTCCTAATGCCGCATACCTTTAATACAGTCCAAAGGGGTTGCAACCCACAGGTTGAGAACCGCTGTTCTAGGCCCAGCACAGGAGCTGGAAAGAGAAATAGGCAGTCAGCACACTGTCATTCCCAGGTATTTTTGAAGCAGGGCTGCTGGCTACTGTGGATTTGGGTTGTTCAGGGAAGGCTTTCCAGAGGAGGTAGTGGCTGGGTTGAGACTCAAGGATGGGTGAGAGGACAGGGCGTGGCCAGGTCCCATGGGGCTGCATAGCCAAGTCACACCCAAGACTACATGTTCAGAATGTTCTGGAAGCTACAGGTTTGGCATTGCTGGGGAGTGTGGAGGGACAGGCCAGGCTGAGTGGCCAAGCAGCCTGGCAGACAGGAGCTGCGAGGATTCCAGGTAGGACTTCAGCGATGGCTTCCCAACTTTTTATGGGTCAAACCAAATGGAATTGCCAATATTGGGGCTGCCATAAATGTTGGCATTGTGTAACAGGAAGGGTGGGTGGGGGTCTCTGAAGGAGGCAGGTGAGAGGACACCCTGGGGACAGGTCAGGAGCCTGTGGGGTGGCCCAGCAGAGGGATGACCAGGCTCTGTGGCACTGGGCCCAGGTGCGAGACTGGGAGGAAGAGAGAGTTGAGATGCATTTTAGAGATAAAACCAGCAGAGCTGGCGGTGGGGATGGGAAGGACAGAAGAAGGAGCAAGGAAGGACGATGTCCAGGCTGCAGATGGACAGATGGTGTGTGTCCATCCAGGGTCAAAGCCCTAGGACACGTCCATGGGCAGGGGCTGAGGGAGACCATGATGAGTTGCCCTCAGATGAGGCCCCAGTGAAAAACCGTGCGTGTATAGGACAGACAAAATACGAATGAAGCTGTACTGGTGGGTTTTTAGAGACATGGAGGATAGCCTGGAGATGCAGGGCTCCCCTGATCTCTGTCCAGTCACAACTGCCACTGGCTGCAGCGGGGACAGCTGTGTTGGCCGACTGCCCTGTGTCTGACTGGCTCCCAGGTGTGAGAGGCCAAAGGGCCCTATGGACTTTTTAGGAGTCCCCTTGAGCAGAGATGTGACAGTTCCTAGGGAATGGGACTCAGAGGACTTGGCCAACCCTAAGGGAGCAGAGTCCTAAGAGGAGCAGCTGGGACCCCTGTGGGCACCACAGCCACCCGGGGCCTCCCAGCTCTCTTTCCGCCTTCCTCTGAGGTCCCCCACCTGCCCCGCTGTGGCCCAGTCCCTGTTCCGTGAACACCCTTTTCTCCTGTCCCTGACTCTGTTTCCTGACCCTCCGTCTCCCATGTCACATCGTAAGACCTCTGCACTGCCCCTTCAACCGCACACGTGTAGGGCCCTCGCCCTGTGCCTGCCAGGCCCTCGCAAGTGGCCTGTGCATTCTCACTCGCACACGCTCACGCTCATGCACACTCATACTCTCTCACACACTCACACACCCTCACCCCACCACACACACGCACACTCACGTACACTCACACAAATCCACAATCACACACGCACATGTTCACACATACTCTCGTGTAGGTCGGCTTTGTCCCAGGGTGTGTACGGGCAGCTCTGCGCCCCCTCTGCACGGGGCTCACCATGGTCCTTCTGTGTGAGACTGGCCACTCTCAGCAGGGTGCCTACATGCTCAGAAGGTCAGGGTCCCCTGCTCACTCACCTCCCAAGGACGCAGGGCTGGGTCCTCCCTGCAGGAGCAGGTTATGGGATGGGTGTGAGGCACGGCATCGGAGAAGCCGTCAGATAAACACCCAGTACTGAGTCCCCTTCGCCCCCGTGGCTCCCGTCACCTGTACTGCAGAGGGAAGGCTGCGATGTGTCTTCCTCAGAGCTCTCGCTGGCCCATTGTTAGCACAGAAACTACTGTGTTCTCCATGAGCCATCAACCTTTGGCAGATACCACAGACTGGACTTAGACCTCATGTGCCTTTGCTTTTAAATCCCTTTCTAGTCCTGTCTTCCTGCCACGCACAATGCTCCTCAGTTCTTACTCACTTTGAGCAGGGAAGAGGTTGGTAGATTACTTGTAATTATCTTATAGTTTTAAAAGAGAAAAACATAAATATGAACTCACCTGATGATTTTATTATCTATTTTAGGTTACACAAATAATTGAAGTGTTCTTGCTCATTTTCGTTTATAATGTTGAGTGAGACACGTCCTGAAGCCATCTCCAGGATGGAGTCGGGCTTCCTCTTGGGTGTCTCACAGAGGAATATGGTTTCTCTCCTTCCACCTTCCTCGTTTCTTCCGCTGCACACCATGCAATCCTTTGCTGATTTTCTTTCATTTTGCATTCTAAGATGCATCTTCCCATGGAGCCTCTCCTCAGTGTCAGAAGATGATGGACTTCCCCTCTGCCTTGAATTTCTCTCCCTCATGTTGCTCCCAAGCTGAGTGATGGGATTTCCCCTATAAGGAAGGTGTGTCTGCACTTTCTCTCCAGCGCAGCAGGTGAACAGACACAACAAAACACCGGACCTCTTCCGACACAGGATGGGAATAATGTTTGGTGAGGAAGCAAAGAATAAGCTTCGTGTCCAGCTGCGGTCCATCTGTTCAACAAATAGTGAGTGTTGACCACAGCCAATCCAGATGTGCAGAGCTGCAGGGTGTGGCAGTGAGCAGAGTGTACCCTCAGGGAACTGCTGTCCCGCTGCTGGACAACGGAGGGGAGAGGTGTCTGCACAGAACATAGAAGGTCAGAAGATGCTGCAGACAGGATGTCTCTGTGCCCCAAATTCACGTGTGATGTGTTAGGGGCAATTAGGGCACAGGGTGCAGTCCTCAGCAATAGGATCAGTGCCCACTGGGGACCCCAGAGGACTCATTTACTTTCTCTTTTCAGGCGAGGGTGCAGCACGTAGCCCGCTCCATGAACCAGGCACACAGTCTGCACAGCCTTGATCTTTGACTTCAGCCTCCAGAAATGAAAGACGTCAGTGTCTATGGGTGGTGAGGACCTGTGGCCAGCCCAGAGGGCCGGGTGTCCTCTCTCTTGTTCTTCCTGCTCTGTTCTGGCCTCGCGGCCCCTCGCAGAGCATCCCCCTGGAGCCGCCTCCTGTCTCCCTCCTGCACGATTCCTCCTCAGCTCTCGTCACCCTCGGGCAGACTAGACAGCCCCTCTTTGTCTACCTGTGTTTCCATCTCTCTCACTAGCACAGATGCTCCAGGAAGGCTGTTCAGTTCCAGCATTCTGAATAGTGCTGTAGGTTATTGGCAGATATTTACTGAATAATAAATTAATTCCTCTCAAAACATCTCAGGGATGGAACGGGAAAATCAGTCAATTGAGGCGAGAAGTGCATATTTAATTTGTACTAGACCATCTGAAGGCAGTTGAGCCTTGCAGGCAGCCAGGGGATGGTGGGGCAGGTGGAGCGGTGGGGCACGTGGGATGGGTACAGCAAGGGTAGGTTTGGGACTCAGCTCTACTGAGAGCCAGCACATTTGTGAACTGGCTGCGCTGGCCCTGCACCTTTCCACCCGCCTTGTCTTGGCCTGGGGCCCTGCACCTGCAGCGTGGCCTGGGCACTGTTGGGCCTTCTTTCTCTACCTGCGTCCTCAGGTTCTCTGTTTTCCTAGAACATGTGGACTGCACTAGCTTGGGTGGGCCACATAGAGCTGCTTGGCCTGCCTGACAGGACTATGGCCCAAGCAGGGTTTACTCACTGCCCTAGGGACAGCTCTTGGTTTCCTGAGCTGTACCTGCTCTGAAGACCTCCAGACAGGTCAGTGGGGCCACAGACTGATAAATCCAGGTGTTTGTAAGCATAGCTGATTTAGGAAGGTGTATGCACATCATCATTGCTAAACAAAATTAAAAATAATTTTCCATTTCTCCCTCTCGCCCAACATAGGAATATGTGTACCTTATCTGAGCCCTATCGTTCACAAAGTTGCCTGGGATCTTGGACACTACTCAGGTCAGCAGCTGGTGAGTCAGACCTCCAAGCTGCCCTTGGCCAGACCTGTGGGTGAGTGGTGAGTGCCTGGCAATGCCTGTGCTGGGAGCTGGGCTCTGGGGCCAGCTCGCTTAAATTATTTTTGCTGTTGTTTGCTGAGTCTGTTCCATGGAAGTCAGGGCCCTTTACTGTTTTGCTGACCTGGTGATGACAGTGCCTCCCCAGGGCTGGGGCAACTCCTGGGGACAGAGAAGGATGGGATCTTCTGTCCTTGGTGCTGCTGTGTGGCTGGCAGCTTGACAGGGCCATGCTTGGCTGCTCAGGAGGCCAGAGCCTTGCCCCCCGTCCACTCCCCAGGGCACTGTGAAGACACATCAAGCTGCTTTTGTGATGACTCCTGATCATCCTGCTGTACGTCACCTGGTCCATGCCGAGGAGAAGTACTCCTCTCCCCACCTTGTCCTGTGGGGAGTTTGGCCGCAGTGAGTCTGCTGGACCATACAAGTGAGGTCGGAGAGCAGGTCCCAGTATGAAAGGGGACACTCTGGGACCACTGCACTGCCATTAAGGCCAGGCTTGGCTGTGACAGTGTCAGTGTTAGTAGGAGGTTTCCAAATGTGCAGGACTCAGCTGTCAGGGTGTCCTGCTTGCTCTGGGTAGGTGTCAGTCTCAGCCACTGACTTCTTTTGACATGCTGGGCCCAGCCTTGGGGCCTTCCCTGGGCTGTGGCTGGGTCCCTGAGGTAAGCCTGGCAGGCAAACCCAACTGCACAAACCTGTGTTTGCTTCTTGGCAGAGAGGAGGGGTGCGATGTTTCAGAGCCGCGCAACGCCCATGAACAATTGGGCCACTTGTGAGTCACGCCTTGGAGCTGACTTTCTTGAGATGTAATTGCTCCCAGTTCACGCCAAAGACCGATGTCAGACGGGTGGGAGTTGCTCGCTGCTTCCCCAGTTTCCTGTAACGGTCTGTGCTGGGAAGTGTGACCCTTCACCTTCAGTCCAGTGTGGGTGCTGGTCACACGGCCAGTCTTCCAAGTGGAAGTCTGTCTTTAGAGAATGTGTTTTCTTGGTCCCAAGAGGTTCTGGCCTGGGCTGGGATCTGAATGAGCCCACTTTGAATTAGCTGACAATAATGCAATTATTGCACTATGATGACATGCAAATGCCATTTCTTAAAAAGGAGCAATTAAATGCCACTTAGCAGTTGTTTATACTTTACATTGACTAAAAAAAGGAGATGGAAGAAAAACTCCCTTCTGCTTAGATGCAATAGGTTTGTTTTTTAAAAAAATAATCTTTGGGGAAAAATAAACTTAACCAAGGAGGTAAAAGACTTGCAAACAAAATGTTAAAATTACACTGGAAGCTAGAAAGCGTTGCTGAAAGCTGTTAAGGAAGACACACACAAATTAGAGGAAGTGGACTGGGAGACGGTATTGTTACAATGTCCATATTATCCAAAGCAATCTGTAGATTCAATGCAGTGCGGTCCAAACCCTACTGTGGTTTGCAGACACGGAAAAATCCATCCTAAAATTCACATGGAATCTTAAGCAACCCCTTTCAGCCAAAGCAATCTTGTAAAAGACCAGTGGTAGAGGTCTCATGCTTCCTAATTTTAGGCTTATCACACAAGCATAGTGACCAATTCTGTGACAGTGGGGTCTTGTGGCAAAGGCAGACACAGAAAATGGATATTGTTCTGAAAAAAGTCCTCAAGTAGATCAAATGACCCACGACGAGGGTGCCAAGGCCACTCAGTAGGGGAAGGACAGGCTTTTCACAAATTGTGCTGAAAAACTGGATCTCCACCTGCAAAAGAATGGAACCATGTCCTTATCTCAGGCCATATGCAGAGATCAGCCCAGAACGGAGCAAACGTGCACGTGTGACACGCAGACGGGTAGAACTCCAAGAGGAAAACATGGGGAAAGCTTCAGGACATTAGCTTTGTTGGCAATCTTTTGGATATGACACCAAAAGCACAGGCAGCAAAAGTAGAAACAGACAATAGGCTCCCAGGGGACCTAAAGACGTCTGTGCATCAAAGTGTCTGTACTCAGAGTGAGGAGGCCACCTGTGCTCAGAAGCTACGTACCTGCCCGGGGCTAATATCCAGAACACACACACCCAGGAGCCTTTACAACTCAAAAACAATAATGAAAGTAACTCGAAAAACGGACAAAGAACCGGAACGCACATTTTTTCAAAGATAATATTCAAATGGCCAAATGAACACGAGAGATGCTCACTGTTCCTGATCCTCAGATGAAAATCAGGGCCACAGCGAGTCGTCACCTCACCTACCAAAAAGACAAAGAGCGGGGAATGTTGGCGAGGAACAGAGACATTGGGAGGTTTGTGTACGGCTAGTAAGAATGTAAATAGCATATGAGCCTGAATGGCTGCTGCTCAGAAAATTAAAAACAGCTACCAGGTGACCCAGGAGTGCCAGTGTGGGCACATACTGGCAGTGAGAGCAGGGTCTCAGGCGCTTCCCCCATGTTCACGCAGCCTCATTCACGATAGCCAACTGGCCGAAGTAACACAGGTGACCGTTGGTGGACAAGTGGATAATCAAAAAGTGGTTTTCACATACAATGGAATATTCTTCCATCTTAAAAACAAGGACATCCTGTCACATCCTGTAATAAGACAACCTTCACAGATGCTATGTGAAGTGAAATGGTACAGTCACAAAAAGACAAATACTCTATGATTCCATCTTTATGCGGTGCCCCGAGGGGTCAGATTCACAGAGACAGAAAGTAGATTCGCGGCTGCTGGGGCTGGAGGAGGAGGGGACTGAAGGCAGCCTTGATAACAGTGTAACGCACTCAACACGCGCCATGGTGGAGGGTGCACTGTCGGTCAGGCCAGCTGACCAAGTCATAGCAGACCAAGTTTCTGTTATTTTAACTTATAATGGGCATGATGTGGGTGAGTTTTAGAAAGTCAACATCTCCATGCTGAGTAAGATCAGTGGGAGAGCAGAGGGGTCTGTTGTGGGTGGATTCCAGATGCCAGGCAAAGGGACACGTGAAGAGTCACCAGTCTGAAACATGGCAGGTGTCTGCCAAGATGGTGCCACCGGTGCACGGGAGTGAGGGGTGCCTGGAAAACCCTGAATTTAGTTCCAGGAGTTCGGATTTTCTTAGGATAGGAAGGAGGAGCTACAGCAGATTTTTCGGTGGGGGGCTCGGTAGTCCAGCAGTGTGGGGCTGCTTCCGCTCAGCAGCGTCCTGCCCTTTGTGAGCTGCACTGCTCTCCCAGTGGGAGTGCCAGGGCAGGGCATTTAATAAATTTGCACTAAGGGAGTGAAAACTCAGGGGCAGGAGGGACCCTCAGGGGAGAGGGGCTCACTCTGCCAGGCACTGAGGGTCATATCATGACAATGGACTCCAGATAGGGACAGCTTCCCATCAGCTTGAGCTTTCTGGAATGGAACAGGCTGCTTCAGAAAGCAGCGGGTTCCACCTTGCGGGGTGCAGGAGAACAGACCAGGTGATCCCACCTGGAGGCTGTGACACGCAGGTGGAGGTGAGGGACGGTGCGCACCATCTGGGGTCTGAGCCTCAGAGTGCTCCGCCAGGGCCCACCCCACAGGCTGCTTACAAGTGTCGGCAGGTGACCACTGGTTAATGGGGTTCCCTTGTGTCTTGAGTCCTCTACCAAGTGTGTTTAGGGACATAAAGAAACACTACTTGATTTTACCTGATGGCTCCCACGCCTGAGTAGATGGGGTTTGTTCCCTGAGAGGCCTGAGTGCTCCCAGAAGCAGAGGAAGGTGAGTGTCAGGCTGATGCCAGAGAGGGGAGAATGGGGGTTCAGTCTGGCCTTGAGGACTCACTTGGTCTCACAGAGGAGGAAGGAAGGTAAGTGATGTCCCAGGAGGGGAGGGGACCTGCGGCAGGTGCACCTGCAGGACCCAGCTCTGCCACGGCCACTGACAGTCAGAGGGGGGAGGGGCGAACTGGGGGGTGGCTGAGCCTGTGGTGTATTCTTTCCATTTTATTGCTGAGGACAAGTTCATGGATCTCTTTCCATTTTATTGCTGAGGACGAGTTCATGGTGTGACTATGCCACGTGTGGCCACCTGTCAGGTTGGAGCTGTGATGACGGCCGTCTCTGTGAACACTCTGCACTTCTGTGTGGGCACCTGTCTTCATCTGCCCTGGGCAGACACAAAATATGCAAACCAGGTTCTGATGGTCAGGAAGCACAGAGGGTGGCAGGCTTGGAGAGGTCCCTGGGGACCAGGAGTGGGAGCCCAGGCGGGAGGTCAGGGGCCGCAGGTGGCTGCATGAGGGCTCAGAGAAGCAGTGTTTCAGGAAGAGGAATTCGGTAGCAGGGACGGCGGAGAGAATGGGGCGTGAGGGTCAGGGCATGAAGACGGGAAAGAGGGGGCAGATCAGAGAGGCAGCAGAGAACGCTTGGAGGAAACCCCACCTACAACCGGCCGAGTCGGAAAATATCTAAGTGGAATCACTGGCCACTGAGCAGCTCATACTGACGGGAGTCCTCACACCTGTGGAAAAGCACCTCCTAGTTCCTTAAAATGCCTCTTTACATATTTGAAGATGACTGAGAAATATAACATGACAAAATACGAATAAACTGTTAAACTGAACAGAGTAAAATTCACAGGGGGCCTGATACTGACACTGCAGATAGTCAGTGACTGGAGATTCCTTATGAGCGTGGAAGACGTCTGTCCTGTCCCTGCACTGTTCCAGCAGCCCAGTGGATATACTTAATTAAAATAGTGGAACCACCTGTCCGAAAGGCTCTCGGTGGACTTTAATTAGTTGTCCCAGTTATATTATGGGGCAGAGAGAAGGTCTTAGACTTCATTTCTTCCTAGCAGATCCAGAAACAGGGAAAGTGATACAAAAATATTTCTCTTGGTGACATTTGGGGAGAGAAAGGAACGTTCACTGTGTTCTATACTATGTGTCTCTGCAGCCGATTCAGAGGAGACATCCAGCTCCCTATGGCTGGGCATCACACGCAGGAGAGGCTGTGTTCTAAGGAACATTATTTCTTTTTTTTTTTTTTAATTGTGATAAAAATATATTGCCTAACATTTCCTCTCCTAACCATTTTCAGTGAATTGCTCCGTGGTGGGGAGCACATTTGTACTCCAAGCAGCGGGTCTCCTGAACTCTGTCCTCTTGCAAAACTAGAACTCTGCCCCCACCAAATGACAGGTGCCCATTTGGCTCCCCACAACCCCACAGCCACAGCTGCTCTTTGTCTCTGCAAACTTGACCCCTCTAGTACCTGCCTGTGAGTGGTCTCGAGGTGTGTGTCCTTATGCTTATTTCCCTTAGTATGGTGTCCTCAAGTTCATCCGTGGTAAAGCAGCTGTCAGGGTTTCCTTCCTTTTTAAGCCTGAATAATATTCCATTGTGTGTGTGTGTGTGCGCGCGCATAGGAGATTTAAAATCATATCATTATGTCATTAACATGGCCCCACTGAGAACAACTTTTCATTCTGGACAAGTTTCTCCAAAGCCCGTGAAGAAGGGAGCCCACCTCTACCCTTGTGTTCTAAGGTGCACCTGAGATAAAGTGACATAGGGACAAGCCCTGCTGTGGCCTCTGGGAGACGGGACTCCAGACTTGGCTTTCCCATCCTCCCATTCTATGACGTTGAACCAGTTTTACCTCTTTGGGCCCCAGTTTTCTCATGTATAAAAACGAAGAGATTGAAACAAGGGCTAGATAAACCTCTGATCAGCTCCAAACGTTCCGAGAGTGACCTCCATCTGAGACAAGTGTACAGCTGCACCGTGCAAGGCATCCAGAGTGTTCATAAAGGTGGCCGAGGGAGAGGGAAGAGCAGGGCACAGAGCACACACAGGCTGACCCTGGGCAGCGGAGCCGAAGGCTGAGGGAGCGGGAAGAGCAGGGCATGGAGCACACACAGGCTGACCCTGGGCAGAGGAGCCGAGGCTGACCCTGGGCAGCAGCGTGTGCTGTGGCTGGCACCGCCTTCCACGTGAGCTCTGACATGACATGGGCAGTTGCGGAGCAAGGTCCCAACATGATCAGGGTCAGAAATCTGAGTCCCAAGGAACAGACCTCTGTGTGAGAGATGGGGACAGTCTCTGATGCCCCTCTCCTGGCACCCTGGCATTCTGGGGAACCACACCCTTCTAAGCCAAATCGTGTCCGAGGACTATTTTCCTCCATAAACTTGGCCTGGGAAAAGTCCACCTCCAGTTCCTGTTCTCCATCTGCACAAATGGTGTCTTTGCCCGTTGTCAGTTTTTATCAGAGGTGTTGCTACTCAGTTCTTTGTCATTTGCAGGAATAGTCACTACCCTTTTGGGTACAGACAGTAGCAATAGCTCACAGCGAGTCTTGGTCCCATGTATCAGACCAAGACTCTGACTTCATAAGCACCCCCTGGACTGGGGATGTGTGACAAAGGACAGCTGGCTTGCCCCACTCAACTCAAACGTTGGGTAATTAACCCGTAATTCTTAGGTGGTAGTTATTTTTGAAAAACTTGAGATAACAAATCTGTAATAGATTGGCCATTGTGAGCAATGTCCTTTTATTCCTCATGGATCCAAAACAATTCTGTCCACGTGTCCCCACTTCACCAGCAATGAATTTGCCTTTGATGTGAGCCTGGCTAAGAACTGCAGGATGGGAATCCTGAGGACACTCGGGCTGAGCTAAAAAGATTAACTTCCTAAAGGATGTCTGTGCTCATGTTACTTCTTATTAGGAATTAGCTTCAGTAGGCTTTGTTTCCTAGGATGCTGGAAGTAACCAAGTAGAAAGACACACAAAAGGAAATAGAGCAAAAACAGGAACAAGCAGGTGCTCATCTAACAAGCAGGCTGGATCTAAGCAGGTTGCTATTTTGTCACAGATTTCCCATAAGGATACATGTATGGGAAGCAGGATTACTGAGCTGAGCAGAGCACGCAGCTAGTCTGTTTACTTCACCAGCAGCAGCCTCTGTGGACGGATGCTGTACTAACCCGCCCTCAGCACCCAAACAATTTGGAAGTAATAGGTTCTTTGCAGCATAAGGTCCTTCAGGGTTTTTCTGTTTCCCCAAAGATTTCTGAATAAACGTCAATTAGCCTTGTGCAGGTTCACAGCTGTAGAGGAACATAACCTTTACTAATTCTCTCTGATAGTTGGAATTTGGGATGAATTGAATTGAATACACTATGGAGGAAGGAAACACAGGCGTGACTTCTCTTAACGGGACTGATTTCTTGTAATTTTGCTGGCCTTTCCCAGTTACAACCGTCCCCAGTGAGGGTTCTGGATGTTCCTTGTGGATTCCCGCCCCTCTGTCCACAGTTCCTGTACCCGGGTATTTTCCTGAAGGTGTCTTGTCCTGCTGGTATGTTGTGCCTTGAAGGTTCCAGGTGAGATTTATCTCCCCAGCACATCCAGCCTCTTCCCAGAGTTCGTTCTGTTCTAGGCATGTGAGAAGAACTGAGTAGACTGCTTGTTGGGTTTTATTGAAACCCAGGGAGAAGTTATTTTTATATATGGAGGTCTGTTCTACCGAGATTGAGACAAGTGTCTTCCTGTGCCAGCTAGGAATGGTGTCAAGGTGAACCTAACAGAGACCCTATGAAGGGGCCTGACCACCAGCAGTGCTTGGTGGGCAGCAGGCAGCAGGCAGCAGGCAGCAGGGCTGGAGCAGCACTTTAGTGTGTGATGGTCTCACATATTGAGTCTTAGTTTTCTAGTATTTGCTCACAAATGCCCCATGGTCACAAAATGGATGCTGCAGCTCCTGCCTCACATCTACTTTCTCCAGAGGAAGAGGAGGAAGAAGAAAGAGAAGGAGGAAGAGAAGGTGGGGGCGTGGAAGTAGAAGAGGGTAACCAAGAGGAACAGGAGGCCCCTGGTCAGAAAAGCTGGAAGTCCCCAGGAATCCCTGAAAACTCCCTCTGATCTGCCTGGAGGCAGATGGGTCACATGGGCAGTGCTGGTTGCAAGGGATGCTGGGAAATTCATGTTTGTCTTTTTTAAAAAATCTGTGTATAATGCCGTCCTCAAAAACACTGGGATTCTCTTGTACAGGAAAAGTGGGAAGTGCATGTTGAATACCCTCTGAGCAGGCTGGGAAGGAGGATGGAGACCACTTCAGAGCATATTCTGGGGGCTGCCAGTTGTCATCAGAGAGGAAGGAGGAAGGTCACGGACCACCAGGCTTAAGCTTTTCCGGCTGATGCACTCCGGAAAGAGACACAGCATGTGTAGCCACTTTGTGGTGACGTGAAACGGAACCTCATCCAGAGCTCAGAGCAGCTCTGAGGTGGTCCTGCCAGCAGCCTCATGGCACAGAGGCCTCCTCCAGGCTTCTCTCTCAGCCTCCTCCTCCAGGGAATCCTCCCAGGCTCCCCAGCCTCTCACGGGGTCTGCTCCACCCAAGTCCATCATGGCCCCTCTGCAGGGATCTGAGTGTGCAATATCCTCTTCCAGTTTAGAAGTCTCAGGCACTGCCTGAATTCTGACAATGATGATAGCATATTTCTGAGACAAACCACCCACAGGTTAGCCATACCTTCTTCTCTAACACCAGGGTGGAGAGGATGCTGAATTCTCAGGAGACAGAAGCTACTGGGTGCCTCATCAAGGATCTTTTCAGGAAAGGCTGCAGGGTGGGCACTGTGGCTCATGAGGATGGCCCCTCTGAGAGGGAGAGCACCCCTCTGAGATGGAGGAACCATCTGACAGGAAGATCCCAAAAGAGACTGAACCACTGATATGGAACCCCTCTGAGAGGGTGGGAACCCTGAGATGGAGGAAACCCTCTGCAAGGGAGAGACCCCACTGAGAAGGAACCCCTCTGAGATGGAGGGAACCCTCTGAGTTGGAGGGAACCCTCTGAGATGGAGGGAACCCTCTGAGTTGGAGGGAACCCTCTGAGATGGAGGGTACCCTCTGAGTTTGAGGGTCCCATCTGAGATGGAGGGAACCCTCTGAGATGGAGTGTCCCATCTGAGATGGAAGAAACCCTCAGAGTTGGAGGGTCTAATCAGAGATGGAGGGAACCCTCTGAGATGGAGGGAACCCTCTGAGTTGGAGGGTCCCATCTGAGATGCAGGGAACCCTCTGAGTTGGAGGGTCCCATCTGAGATGGAGGGAACCCTCTGAGTTGGAGGGTCCCATCTGAGATGGAGGGAACCCTCTGAGTTGGAGGGTCCCATCTGAGATGGAGGGAACCCTCTGAGATGGAGGGTCCCATCTGAGATGGAGGGAACCCTCTGAGTTGGAGGGTCCCATCTGAGATGGAGGGTCCCATCTGAGATGGAGGGAACCCTCTGAGTTGGAGGGTCCCATCTGAGATGGAGGGAACTCTCTGAGATGGAGGGAACCCTCTGAGTTGGAG
Organism: Loris lydekkerianus; assembly: GCA_963574355.1. Lineage (NCBI taxonomy): Eukaryota > Metazoa > Chordata > Mammalia > Primates > Lorisidae > Loris > Loris lydekkerianus. Next base: position 19,858 of record CAUYPK010115307.1, read on the forward strand.
GGTCCCATCTGAGATGAAGGGAGCACTCTGAGTTGGAGGGTCCCATCTGAGATGGAGGGAACCCTCTGAGTTGAAGGGAGCCCTCTGAGTTGGAGGATCCCATCTGAGATGGAGGGAACCCTCTGAGTTGGAGGGAACCCTCTGAGTTGGAGGGAACCCTCTGAGTTGGAGGGTCCCATCAGAGATGGAGGGAACCCTCTGAGTTGGACAGAACCCTCTGAGAGGGAGGGACCCCACTGAGATGGAGGGTCGTATCTGATATGGAGGGAACCCTCTGAGATGGAGGGAGCCCTCTGAGTTGGAGGGAACCCTCTGAGTTGGAGGGTCCCCTCTGAGGTGCAGGGAACCCTCTGAGATGGAGGGAACCCTCTGAGTTGGAGGGTCCCCTCTGAGGTGGAGGGAACCCTCTGAGTTGGAGGGTCCCATCTGAGATGGAGGGAACCCTCTGATTTAGAGGGTCCCATCTGAGTTAGAGGGTCCCATCTGACATGGAGGGAACCCTCAGAGATGGAGGGACCCCACTGAGATAGAGGGTCCCATCTGAGATGGAGGGAACCCTCTGAGATGGAGGGAACCCTGTGAGTTGGAGGGTCCCATCTGAGATGGAGGAAACCCTCTGAGCTGGAGGGTCCCACCTGAGTTGGAGGGTCCCATCTGAGATGGAGGGAACCCTGTGAGAGGAAGGGACCCTACTGAGACAGAGGGTCCCATCTGAGATGGAGGAAACCCTCTATCTATCTTCCATTTCATCTATCTGAGATGGAGGGAACCCTCTGAGATGGAGGAACTCTCTGAGTTGGAGGGTCCCATCTTAGATGTAGGGAGCCCTCTGAGATGGAGGGTCCCATTTGAGATGGAGGGAACCCTCTGAGATGTAGGGAGCCCTCTGAGTTGGAGGGTCCCATCTGAGATGGAGGGAACTCTCTGAGTTGAAGGGAACCCTCTGAGTTGGAGAGTCCCATCTGAGATGGAGGGAACCCTCTGAGTTGGAGGGTCCCATCTGAGGTGAAGGAAACACTCTGAGATGGAGGGAACCCTCCGAGTTGAAGGGAACCCTCTGAGTTGGAGGGTCCCATCTGAGTTGGAGGGAACTCTCTGAGAGGGAGGGACCCCACTGAGAAGGAACTCTCCAATATGGAGGGTCCCTTTTGCGATGAGGGAACTCCTCTCAGACTGAGGAACTCCAGAGGTGTGTGAAGGGACCTCAGGGCATTAAGCTGGCCTCACCATGGCTTCTACTGCAGCAAAGCGTGGGCAGTAGGGCTGGCATTGCCACCTGCAGGGAGGAGACTGAGGCTCGTGGTGACCAGAAGAGTGACCAGGGCCACAGGGCCTGTAAAGGCCAGACCTAGATGGGAATTCCAGCGCTTCCAATTCCCTGCCTTTTCCTCGGACTCCGTCTGCTCAGGAAACTTTGTGGAAACCCAGTTACGGTGTGTTTCCCATTTCCTGACAGGAATTACTATTATACTTTCAATGTTGTTGATTTTGGGCCTCAGGTGTAAAGCCTGAGTCAGTGGTACTCTCCAGCCCACAGCACCTTCAGTCAGGACGTGAGCAAGGCCCCGCCTTCATCTCCATCTCTCTCTCTCCCCCTTGCTCTGTCTTCATCCACCTACATGTCATCTTTTCCACCATCTCTGGTTATCCATCTGCCCATCCATTCCTCTTCTTTCTACCACGTATGGTCTCTCTCATCTATCCATGAATCCATCCAATTTCTGTCCATCCATCTATCATCTGTATCTATCTATCTATCTATCTATCTATCTATCTATCTATCTATCTATCTATCTATCTATCTACCTACCTACCTACCTATCTATCTATCTATCTATCTATCTATCTATCTATCTATCTATCTTATCTATCTATCATATCTATCTGTCTATCTATCTATTGTATCTATCTATCATATCATTAATCTAATCTATCTATCTATCTACCATCTATCTATTGTATCTGTTTATCTATCTAATCTATCTATCTTCCATTTCATCTATCTATCCATCTACCTATTCTACTATCTGTCCATCCGTTCATCCATTCATCCATCCATCCATCTATCCATCATCTCTCTATTCCATCAATCTATTCTATCTATTCTACCTACCCATGCATCTATCCACCTGTCTATTCTATCATCTATCTATCATTCATTCATCTATCTATCCATCTATCTATTCTACTATCTATCTATCCATCCATCCATTCGTTACATCTATCTATCTATCTATCTATCTATCTATCTATCTATCTATCTATCTATCTATCTATCTATCTATCATACCTGCCTGTCCGTCTGTCCGTCCGTCCACCCGTCCATCCGTCCATCCATCCATCCATCCATCCATCTATCAATCGTCATCTGTGTCTGTCCATCCATCCATCATCCTCCCTAGCCGTCAGCACTCTCCTCTACCCATGGATGTACCTATCTATCCATCTAGTTGTTCATGAATATCCACCTATTTCCTCTTATCCCCAAACCTTCCACCTCTTCCCTGCCTCCACATGGAATATTGATATTTATTAGGAGGAATCTAGTTCTTTTTGCAATCCCAGTTCCAGAAAGGAATGTTCCAGAAGGCGGATGTTTTCATGTTTCCCCAAAACTTGCTGATTTTATGCCACTTTAACCTCATAAAGGAGCAAAAACACTGCCTGTATCCCCAGGCGGGGCTTTGAAGCCCACGGTGCACTGGAGGGCTACTGGGACAGGCCACTGGCATCTTCTGAGCCCTCATGTCTGCACTGACCCCAGGGCCTTGGTTTTGTCATTGAGCCTCAGCTGAGAAGGCTGTTCGGGCATTCAGGGGAAGGACAAAGCCGGTTCTGGGGACTCTAAACTCACTCTGTGATTTGTTCCTCTGTCTGCCTGCTGTCCCCAGCACCTCTGCACAGTGGCTTGGGCTCCCAAATGTCTACACTGTATAACCCCCTTACAGTGATTTCCTTGAGGAAGGAAATAGATGAGGCAGGATGGTGAGGAGTCTGGAGCAGTGGTCCTTGCCTAGTGATGGGGGCGGGTGTCTGGCCCTACCTGGGGGTTACCTGCAGAGTCTCACAGGGACCAAGAGTCAGTGTCCAGCAGGAGCCAGGAACCCGGGGCCCTCCACGGACACTCAGGCTATGGTGATGTGAAGGCTGTGCAGACTAGAGCTGTCAGAACAGGGCTCAGGTGGAGGTGACATCACACATCCTCCCAAGGGCAGCTCTTGAGAGATGGAGCACTCCCTCCACTGTGTGTGTGTGTGCGTGCACACGCATGCTAAAAAATACAGCCAGAGCCATAGAAAATCTGTCTCACTGCCTAATAATCAGCACTGCATTCATCTTTTACTCATCACTCACTGGCATCTTCCTGACGCTGTCTGAAAACCAGATCCCTCCAAGCCTGGACCCTGCCCCCCTTGTGGGGTTAGCTACAGTACGGCCTGAGCACCCCTGGCTCAGCTCTGAACTCAGTCAGCCCTGGACTTGGTTATTCCTGGACTCAGTCAGCCCCAGGGCCGTGCTGTTCAGTCTCACCTTACACACAGGCGGTGCTGAGCACCTCGGCCGGAGACTGCCTGGTGGGCGGGAGAGGAGAGGAGGTGGTGTGGCTGCTCTGGGGCTGCTGCCGCAGACAAGGCCCAGAGGAAAGTCTCAGGGTGCAGAAGAGCCTCCAGGGGCCCTTCTGAGCATCCTGAGTCTCACTTGATGCCTTCTTCTGCCCGTGTGCCCGGGGGTCACCTACATAATGCCATTTACGAAGCTGATCGGTCACTGTCCTCTCTACTCAGTTTCCCTCCTTGGATGGTAGCTCCCAGAACCTCAGCATGAAAATCTCCTCTCTTCTCTTGACTTTGTGAAGTTGAACGGCATGGATGACATGAAGGGTGACTCGTGCAGAGAGGGCTCAGGATATTCATGATACGAGGGTCCCACTTTTCTTTGGAGTTCTCTGATCACCACCTGCTTTTTGCCAATGCAGCCTCAATACTTGCACTGGGCCAGAACACATATAGTTGAGGTGCAGTATTGTGACATTTTCAGCCATCAGATGGCCACCCAGGGGACAGCCAAGCACAGCTGTCACCTGTCCAAGAGCTTGGTCCCTGGTGGGGTTATGAGTGCAGGGTTGGGGGATGCTGGCAGATGGGAAATGATGCTGCATTCCTCGTCCCGGCTTCCCGCGCCTGGAGCTCTCCGCAGGATCCAGGTGTGTCTACTGATAGCAAATGCTCCAGGCAGGTGCCTCCTTCTGCACAGTCTGCTGTGGTACCAGGAGCCAAGGTGGGTGTCATCATGCATGGGTCCCCAGAGGCTCCTGGCACTCAGGAAGTACTGGGCAGGAGGGAAGGGGGCCTCAGTCCAGGCTGGCATCTGGGGGAAGCTCCCCCAGGGCAGGCAGAGGGTATAGGGCTGACAGCCTCTTGAAAGAGAGGGGGAGCTGCCGTTCTTTTTATTCACACTTAGATGTGCTCAGATGGCTTTGTTCCTGAGAAGAGCACAAGACACACACTAGCCATGGATTGATGACAGGGGGTGGGCCGCTTGAGCCTCCATGGAAGCCGTGAGTCTTGTTTCTGGATTTGCTCTCTCTGTCACCTTGCTTTCTTCCTTAGCCAACACTACCTGCTGAATACCTGCTCTGACAGTGAGGAGGGCGAGCCATGGGCCCACACACAGTGCATATTACTACTGGCAAGTTCTACATGCGCCCTCTTTACACATGTTTGACAGCAAAAGACCCTGCCTTGGCCCAGCCAGGTGGGGTGAGTGGCTTCCTGGGGGAGGCTCTGGCTGGCCCGGGGGCTGAGGGCCATGTCTTAGGAAAGAATCTCTAGTAGATTTTCCTCAATTAATTCTGAATCATGACCTGATCTCAGGAAGCCTCTTTAATTTTGGGAAGCTTGACATGTCCTAAAGCTTGAGCCTTTAAGAGCTTTTCTGGTGGGAAGGGTCTCGAGTCACCTCTTCCCAGAGGGTGTGATGAGGCACCCGCCCCCACCCACTCCTGCACTCAGCTGCTCCCCCAACACAGGTCCCTGCTCTTTTGCTCCACTGCAGAGGGTCCTGTCAGTCTGTTTGTACTTCCTGCACTGGACTGGCTCCTGAGAAAACAGAAGCGGTTACTGAGGGTGAGACATCACTTTAGCATAGCAACACTGGAGCCAGGAGTGGACCCTCTGGGGCCCTGAGGCCAAGCACCAAATGTGCCAGGGGGTGAAGCCCCAGCCCCAGTCAGAAGCTTCAGTCTTCAGGGGAGTCAGATAGACAAGCAGAGTCCATGAACTGCCCTCTGCCAGGAGATGGGCTGAGGTGTCACTTGTTAGCTTGGCCAAGGGGACAGTGATCAGGAAGTTTGGTGTCAACACCCTCAGAAGGGAATTGGCACAGATAGGAGGAATGCAGTCCCCAAAGGAGAAACTCAGACCCCACTGGGGGACTAAGACTCAGAGGAGAGACTCAGATCCCATAGGACGGACTCAGTCCCCACAGGAGAGACTCAGATTCCACAGGAGGGACTCAGTCTCCACAGGAAGAGACTCAGTCTCCACTAGAGGGACTCAGATCCCACAGGAGGGAGTCAGTCCCCACAGAAGGGACTCAGACCCCACAGGAGGGACTCAGACCCTACCGGAGGGAGAAGTCCACCCAGGAGGGACTCAGACCCTACAAGAGGGACTCAGACCCCACAGGAGGGATTCAGTCCCCACTAGAGGGACTAAGACCCCACAGGAGGGATGCAGTCCATATAGGAGGGACTCAGACACCACAGGAGGGACTCAGTCCCCACAGGAGAGACTCAGACCCCACAGGAGAGTCTCAGACCCCACAGGAGGGACTCAGTCCCCGCAAGAGGGAGTCAGTCCCCATAGGAGGGACTCAGTCCCCCCAGGAGAGACTCAGTCCCCCCAGGAGAGACTCAGACCACCCAGGAGGGACTCAGACCCCACAGGAGGGACTCAGTCCCCACAGGAGGGAGTCAGTCCCCATAGGAGGGACTCAGACCACCCAGGAGGGACTCTGTCCCCACAGGAGGGAGTCAGTCCCCATATAAGGGACTCAGTCCACCCAGGAGGGACTCAGTCCCCACAGGAGGGACTCAAATCCCACAGGAGAGACTCAGTCCCCACAGGAGGAAATCAGACCCCACAGGGGTATTCAGTCCCCACAGGAGGAACTGGGATCCCACAGGAGGGACTCAGACTTTACAAGAGGGACTCAGACCCCACAGGAGAGACTCAGTCCCTAAAGGAGGGAGTCAGTCCCCATAAGAGGGACTCAGACCACCCAGCAGGGACTCAGACCCCACAGGAGAGACTCAGTCCCTACAGGAGGGAGTCAGTCCCCATAGGAGGGACTCAGACCACCCAGGAGGGACTCAGTCCCCACATAAGGAACTCAGTTCACCCAGGAGGGACTCAGACCCTACAGGAGAGACTCAGTCCCCACAGGAGAGAGTCAGTCCCCATATAAGGAACTCAGTCCCCACAGTAGGGACTCAGTCCCCACATAAGGAACTCAGTTCACCCAGGAGGGACTCAGACCCTACAGGAGAGACTCAGTCCCCACAGGAGGGAGTCAGTCCCCATATAAGGAACTCAGTTCCCACAGGAGGGACTCAGACCCCACAGGAAAGACTCAGACCCCACTGGGGGGACTCAGACCCACAGGGGAGACTCAGACCCCACAGGAGAGACATAGCCCTTAGGGATGATTTTGTCACTCAGAAGGTCACTGGCAGATCTGAGGAGTCTGACCCCTGGGTGTATGCTGTCAGACTGCCCTATGTGGGGACACTGGTAGTCAGGTAAAGCTTGGGAAGATGGGCAGGATTTGGGAGAAGTTAGAGAAGCATTTGCTCACCAGAAAACTGTGTGAGAAAACACCAATAACGATGAAGAGGCCGCCACAAACAGGATGTGGGAGCCCTACTCTCATAAATGCTTTGGGCTGCTCATTAACCCTGTTTAGGCTACAAGGGACAGAAAACCAGTGGACTCCTAAGCACACGAGCTGCCAGAGCACAGCTGAGACCACCCTGCCCTCTGGCCTGTGCCTCCTTCCATCCTGCTGTGTTCGGGACTCGGCCTGTGTGGGGCTCACAGGCCAGCAGCTCTGCTCTTCAAGGTCCCTAACGTCACCCGTGAGCACGAGGGAACCCCACACGGCCTGAGACGTCTCTGACAGTGCGTCCACCCCTGGTCCAGCCACTGTGTCTGTGATAGCACGTGCTCTAATTGGCCAGCCTGGCAGGCACACCCAGGGTGTGAGGAGGTGCCCTGGCCTTGTGGTCCTGGGAGCTGCAGGGTCACACAGCGTGCCGATGATCAGTAAGAAAGGAGAGAGACATGAAGCCCGGGAAAGGCAAAGTACCCTAGGCGGGAAGGGTCATTCTGGCTGGGTGGACCAGGCTGCATCTGGGTGGCTCCACTGCATGAGGGTGTCAGCCTGAGTGTATCAGAGGTCCCAGTGCTCCCCCCTCCCTGGCCACGTCCTCTGCTCTGCCCTGGTGGCCCTGGCAATGTGCCTTGCCTTGTCACCACTGGGCTCCCTCCTGCCTCTTGACCATGGCCAAGGGTCTGCTGCAGAGAGCGGGTGGAACTGTGCGGAGTCCCAGCTGGAGGCACCTATCAGCCATCCCACCCCCAGACATGTCAAGGTTGATGGCCCTGGGCAACCTGCAGCAGAGGCACCAGCGTCCTGATGAAGCCAGCTCAGCCCTCACACCCCCAGCAGGTATGATGTTTCTTGTTGCATTTGGTCCTGAGGTTTTTGTGGCTGTTTGCACAGCACAACTGCAGAAGGGGCTGGGCAGTAGGGTGGGCGCCTCAGCCCTGCCATGGGAGGGTGCCTTCTCCACCTGGATGTCACTTTGGAATGTCAATCTTGGTGATGGTGAATGTTTTTAAGTATTAAATTCCCAAATACACAGATGGAGGAAAATGTCCTTCCCTTAGAAATGGAGAATGAGCCTCACAGTAGATGCAGTTTTCAGGGGTCTGCAGCCTGTTCAGGAGTGCATCGGAGCTGCAGGCAGGGTCCTCAGGAGCCTGGGATATGAGTCTTAACTACAGGTTTTTGTTCTGGAAATGGAGGATTGTCCCATGTAGCCTGTGACGTTCCTGTGGTGGCAGATTGATTATTTACAAGCTGGACTTACATTTAACTCAAAGGACTCATTCTGGCACACATCAATAGGTGGAGAAGAGTCATACTTCTGCAGAAGGGTTTGGGTGCTCCAGGGACAAGGCCTAACGCTCTGTGTCAAACTCTCTGCTGTGGGAAAGGCGTGGCTTGCACGCTGGACCCCTGGGGGGGTCTTGGAGGACCAGGACGAGTCCTCCAGGATGTGGGATGAAGGGGGCTTGTGTCAGGGCAGTGGTCTGCATTGTGAGGTGTGTGTCCGCCACAGTTGGAGTTGGGGGCTGTTTGTTCACCTGGAGTCAGAGCTCTGCACAAGGGAGAAAGTTAGGAATGGCTGGTTGAGAGCCTCCCCCCTTCCCACCAGCCCTGGGCCTCCAGTCACAGGGGAGAAGGCAGTGGTCAGGTCATGCAGAGGGGAGGGGCTGGCCCTGGAGGACGGGATGGTGGAGGGAACAGCAAAGGAGTAGCAGGGCTGTGAGCAGAGAAGCCTTAGGCCTGGGCAGTCGAGGAGGGTGGGTGCCCCAGCCCAGCCCAGTCCAGCTTGTCTTCGTAAAGCCCCCTCCCAGTGCAGGTTATGAGCAGGACGCACTGCCCAGTGCACAAGGGAGTGGGGTTACATGTCCTTATCCTTGGAGCTGGAGGAGGGGACGTGATGACAGGGAAGGGAGAGGGAAGCACCTGTTGTAGGACACAGGCTCCGCTGGGGGCTGTTTTACTGTCCTAAGATGTGAGTGAGCTTAGAGTTGTGGGACTGTCCCCAGACCAGCAAGTTCAGGGGCTGAAACTCCACCCACCACCCTGCCCTGGCCCCCTCAGCCACTAACATCACCTGTTCCAGGTCTAACTTGGTGGTTCCCCCCACCCCTCACAGTGATTGGCTTCTTCTCTTTGGCACGCATCTTTATTATTAAAAAAAGTCTCCTAGGTTTTAAATTGATTAGATAGTTCTGGAAGGTCATGTGCTTCCCTGAATCAAGTAGAGACATTATTTGTGACTATCAATAATTATTTTCTTATTAATGTAATTAAAGATCTCATTCTTTCCCACCTAGTAGCCTAGGAGAAATAAATCTTCCAATTATCTCCACTTTCAGGTTCCTTTTTTTTTTTTTTTTCAAAATATCTCTAATTATCACTCTTGCTACAAGTATAATCAACTTGCATAAATTAGATTCTATTCTTAGCATTGAGTTAGCTTCCCCTCATCTGTTTTCTAGCACTTTATATGTTATGGTGACAGATTCTAAGCTAACACATTGATTCCACACAAAACCCAAACTGAAAGGTCCAAACTGAAATACTGTATTTACATAGAATTTGTCTCAGAACAGTCTAAACACAGAGGCAAAAAGCTGAATTACTCTGCCCTGGAATCCAGGGGCCCTCCCTGCCAGGCTCCTTCGGGAGTCCACTGGTCCTCCAGGCGGTCATGCCTCTCTCTGACCCTCACCGGCCCATGGGGGTCTGCTCACGACCACAGCTTGCTGGTCACCTGTTCCCTGACAGTTACCAAGCCCCTTCTGAGTGCCAGACTCTGTTCCAGGGTCGTGGGGATGGCAGGAGGAGTGTGGCCTCTTTCCTGCAGGGCTCTGTCACTGTCCGCCAACACAAGGGGTCAGAAAGGAAAATGAGGCCCAAGGACATCTGCCAGGGACACCGTGTCCCTTCCTCACTGTGAAACTGCTGAGAACCATCCAGGGCCATCTGCAGTGCTCAGGGACCTGCTGACAGAGTTAGATTCAATCCTCAGGACATGGGAACCAAGCCTCCCTACCAGACCTCAGCTCTGTGCATCCTCGGGGCCTACCCCAGGGAGCACGCGGCTAGGGTTGCTCTGTAGCCATCGCTAATAGAATCAGGAACCCTCCCTGAAAGGAGTCTACCATGCACATGACCTAAGGCTAGTCCTTCCCGCTGTCGTGTATGGGTCCCTCCCGCTGTCCTTGAAGGGAGATGCTTCATGCTTCTGCTGCTGGAGGCATTGGTGGCACTTGGAACTTGTGGAAGGCAGAAGGTGGTGTGAACACACACAGTCCCTGCCATGGCAGAACATCTCCTTCAGGGCAGGCGGCCTTGGTCACACTGCCTGAGCCCAGGGCTGGGGCCTGATTCTGCAGCCTCCCTTCCTGACAGGCCTGGGCACTCAGTGGGGCTGGGAACACGGCTCTCAGCTGGCCATGTGGCCACTTGGCTCTGGTAAGAAGCCACCTCCAGCAGGGGCTGGACCTGGGGCCTGGAGGACCCACACCGTTAATCCCATCTCAGAAAAGCTTTTTGCAGCGGAAGACACCATCCACCACTCACATGCGTGTTACCACGGAATCAGGCTGGTTCTTGAATCCAGCGGGTCAGCTCTCTCGTCCCCAGCATCTCGGTTTGCAAGGGTTCAGCTGGTGACCCTTCAGGTTTGCCACAACAGAAGGATGAGGGACACATGGAAACTTGTTAGAAAGTCCTGCTGCAACCAGCCTGTTTCCGTGGTAACGGTGGCTGTCACTCCCTCTGTGGGTTCTATGGTGCTTTGCACTCATCGCAGGGGAAGGGCACGCCCTTGGACACAGGCCTCACTGCCACCAGAGGGTGACGCAGCCAACAGGAGGGCAAGCGAGTGCAGGATACTGATGGGTCCCCTGATGCTGCCAGAAAGAGCACCAGGCCTTTTCTCTCTGTCTGGAGGATGGAAGTCCGAGGTCCTGGTGTCATAGGAGGGTTCCTCTCGGGGCCCCTCTCCCTGGCTTGCAGACACCATCTCTCCCTGTGTCCTTCCATGGCCATCCCTCTGTGAGTGTCTCTGTCCTCATCTCCTCCTCTTATAAGGACCCAGTCAGACTGGTTTAGGGTCCACCCTAATGACCAAGTCCTAACTTCATCACCTCTGTAAAGACCCTGTCTTCAAACTCTGGGGTGCTGGGGGTTAGGGATCCACCATGAACTTGGGGACACACAGTCAGCCAAGCACAGCCCGAGCACAGTTCCCTATGGCCCCAGCACTGTTTTCAGGGGTGACCACCTGAACCAAGCTCTGTGCAGCTCCCTGGGAAGCTGGTCCTGGCTATGCCGGCCCCTTGTGTGATGGCTTAGCCGCTCTAGGTGAGAATTTTATTGTAACTTATGCAACTTGGAGACTCTCATCTTCCTAAAGCAGCTATTTGCAACATGTTAGCCCCCCACCCCGGCATTCCCAGCCCACCCTCTCTGCTGAGCTCCAGGCCCACAAACCACCAGCCACCTGAGATTTCCTCTGTCAGATGAAGGGCGTGTTCAGCTGAGCTTCCCTCCCTGGGCTGGGCTCCCTCCATCGTCTTCACAGGGTCACCTGGCTCACCTGGGACTGGCTGGACCTCGCTCTCCGTACGTCTCACCCTTTCCCCTCTCACTCTCTGCCCTCACACAACATGTAGCCAATCACGACCCCATGGAGCCCCCACCGACCCTGCGGAGCCCCTCTTAGGCTTGTGCTGTCACCTCCCCCTTGGCCCTGCCTCTCTCACAGGCATTGCCACCTCCTGCCATGGTTTCCAGAGCAGCCTCCAGGCCCCTCCTCTGGTCTGACCCTCTGACCTGTCCTTCCCTCCGGGTCCAGCCTGGATTAGTGGAAGTGGAGCTCCCAGTGCCCAGCACCCCTTCTCTTCACCTTGTCCTGAGCAACTGCTGCCCTCAGGACCACTCTGTCCTTGGCGGCTCTTCCAGACCCCCAGGGGCTGCCTTTTTGCTGCCCCGCGGGCTCCCTCCTGCACCCAGGGCAGGTCTATGCAATCAGGAGCCTGGCCTCTGCTGTCTCCCCGGCTTTGTTAGCTGATGCCTTCGGGGGCCCATTAGCTTCTTGAGGATAAGAACAGGCCCTACTAGGATTGTGTCCCCAAAAAGTTACTCTTGTACAGAACAAGAACCAAGTATGTGCTTAAAATAACTCTCAGACATTTCCCAGCAGGAGACTCAACTCACTTCTTATGTAACACATGTGCAATTGGCCTATGCAGGAGCTCAAGACAGGGGACCTGCTCAACACAGCACTGTGTCCAAAAGCCTCAGACACAGCTCCAAGAATCAGAGGTTCCCTGGAGGATGGGGAACCTTCATATGGCCCCCAGCAAGAATGGTGGGAAGGCTGAGCACCCACGCATGGAGCCAGGCTCCCTGGGTCCGGGTGCAGGCTCCCTGGGTCTGGGTGGGGGCTCCCTGGGTCTGGGTGCAGGCTCCCTGGGTCTGAGTACAGGTTACCTGGATCTGGGTGCAGGCTCCCTGGGTCTGGGTGCAGGCTCCCTGGGTCTGGGTGCAGGGTCCCTGAGTCTGGGTGCAGGTTCCCGGAGTCTGGGTGCAGGCTCCCTGGTCTGGGTGCAGGCTCCCTGGGTCTGGGTGCAGGGTCCCTGAGTCTGGGTGCAGGGTATCTGGGTCTGGGTGCAGGTCTGGGTGCAGATTACCTGGGTCTGGGTACAGGCTTCCTGGGTCTGGAAGCAGGTTCCCTGGGTCTGGGTGCAGGTTCCCTGGGTCTGAGTATGGGCTCCCTGGGTCTGGGTGTAGGTTCCCTGGGTCTGGGGGCAGGTTCCCTGGGTCTGAGTACAGATTACCTGGGTCTGGTTATGGGCTTCCTGGGTCTGAATGCAGGTTCCCTGGGTCTGGGTGCAGGTTACCTGGGTCTGGATGCAGGCTCGGTTACTTTCTGGCTCAGCTTCAGGTGTGTGGAAAATGGGGCTAATGCAAGGAGTTGCCACATTGTGTTGTTATGAAGCTTAAACTGAGACCATGCCAGGCACCCAGACCAGGGTGGGGGCAGACGCAGGTTTACACACATGGTGGCCTTGCACTGAACCACCGGCGCTCCCGTCTCCCTGTCCCCCTGATGCGCTGCCCACATTGAGCAGATGGTCTCCTCTCGGCTTCCCTCTTCCTCCTCTACCTTTACTCCACATTTGCACAAAGTATTGATGAGTCCATGAGCTACAAAGCGCCCTTTCTCACTGTGGCAGGGGAAGAGGGGTGAAGTGCAGAATTTCATACCTTCCCCTCACACCTGCATAACAGAATCCTCTCCCCACTTAACAAACACACTGCTGTCACTGCCTTTCCAAGGGTCAAGAGAGGGGTGACCCTTTGCACAGAGGTTCCGTGCCTGTGGAGTGTTTGTTTCAGATTCTACAGGAAGATTCTGTGCAGTAAATACCACCAAATAGTCTTTGCGTGCGCCTCTTGTCCTAAATTGCTACTCAAATTTAGCTCTGAGAAAAAGTTGGGTTTTTTTTTGTTTGTTTGTTTCTTTGTTGTTGTTGTTGTTCTTTAGACAAATGTCTAAGTTTTTTTTTTGTTAGGAAGTGTAATTTATATATCCAGACAAGTTTCTTTCTGTGCTTCAGCTGTCAGGAAACCCATTGCCCAGCTGTGAAATCTGCCGGGCCCCAGGCCAGCAGTGTGGGTCCTTGCCTGCTTTGGGGGGTCAGGGTCCACGTTCTAGAGGCCTGTGTGTCCCTCAAGCCCTGGTGGGATCCTGAGGGCACAGGGCCTGCAAGGCGACTGCTTTGAGTCCTCAGACCAAAATTCTGATCTCAGACCTGTACACATCTCTCCTAACATTTATCAGGCTTAACAGAACTGGACAATCCTTTGTAAACACAAACCCAGCTCAGTGCATCTTGGCTTTACAATTCAGCATTTAAAAAAAATGGTAGGGTCCAGGGCTTAGACATTTAAATCCTATGCAAATAATTATGGCAAATGGATGAATCAGAAAAATGTGCTTTGAATTGGGCCGGCCTTTCCTTTCAATATTGCCTTTTATTTGAAAATGGGCAAACAGAAAAGGAATTATATCTATTTGCTTTTTCTGTTGCATATTTTAATGGTTTGCTCTGTCTGAGAAAACCTGATGTTTAGCTAAAGTTGACAGAAACCACAAGTGGACGTGTCAAAACAAGCTGGAGTAAGTTACTTTTGATGTGTTTTATTGAGATATCCAAGGTACTTTCCAATTATTTTATGCCAAGAAAGGTAGCTCTTCACAAAAAATGATTCCTTTTGAAAACCACAAGTGTAACTTGTCAAACCTCAAATATCATTTAGATCTATCACGGGGAAGTTCTAAAGCAGACTGTGCTTCTGCTGGCAGCAAGAAGAAAGTAGATTTGATGGGGTTGAGGGTGTTTGTCAGCGTGACAGTGTGTGCAGCAGCTCAGAGTATGCAGTGTCAGGATGTCAGCGTGTACAGCATGTCAGGGTGTGCAGTGTGCAGCATGTCCACATCTCAATGCATGCAGCGTGTGCAGCGTGTCTGCAGTGTGCAGTGTGTCTGCAGTGTGCAGTGTGCGGTGTGTCTGCAGTGTGCAGCATGTCCGTATTTCAATGTGTGCAGTGTGTGCAGCGTGTCAGCATGTGTAGCATGTCAGCATGCTGTGTGTCCCTCACTCCCCCACAGCCGCCATTCACAGAGTGGGCACAGGAAGCTGCTGTCCCCTTGGTGGGACAGGAGGAACTTTGACACTCCCTAGAGGGGGAGGAGAGTATCCTTCAGTTCTGACCAAAGAGCTCTGACCTGCTGCGGCCACTGACCTTCCTGGCTCTGGGGAGCCAGCAGTGATCCTGTCACTCAGGTCCCCAAGTTCCCAAGCTGTGCCTGCTTCCTAGAACAAGGGGTGGGCATGTCTCCCTTGCAGGACTAACAGGCAACAGCCATGGAGAACGTGCCAGGTGCGGGAGTCCCCAGCAGGGACAGGGCCCTTCTCCTCCTGCTCTGACAACCGCAGGCCCAGAGGGAGGCTGCTGTCCCCTCCTGCCCTCTCTGTGGGCAGTGGGGTGAGCGCCTTAGCAGAGTCCAGCTCTGCACACACAGAACTCATTCGCTTTCCTGGCCCAGGGGCGGTGAAGGAGCAAGTCCTACACAGACCCAGGACCTGTGCACATGTGAACTTTGTGCATTCCCAGCACCAGAGTTTTCCAAAGGTGACTTAAGCAGCAGCTCCCAGATACAAAGACAATGGGGAAGGGAGGTGTTTTCAGATTAGACAGAAACCACATGAAAGACATCTCGGAAGAGGAGCATGGTTTGAACTTGACTTTGAAGAGGGCGGGGGCTGGAGTTGCAGAGGGCCTCGCCATGGGCCAGATCCCAGGAGGAGTCAGGTGTGTGAAACTGTGGGGACCAGGGGGCTCCTGGAGGAGACACTGGAAGCCACCACCACCATCCTCCCTCCCGCCTGGCCACATGCTGCCCAGGCTGGGGGAAACTGTCTTCTCTGTGGGCACACATGCAGCACCCACCAGGGTGTCAGTGGGTCCCGGCTGGAAAGGCTCTGTCTGAGGGGCCACCAGGGCAAGTCTCAGTGCCTGGAGCTCCCTGTCACCACCCGATCTTACTGCTAACACACCTGGAAAGGCAAACTTTTTATTAAAGTGTGACCTCTCCCCCCCAAATGCAGTGGAGTCCTCAAGGTCAGTTCACAGCTGCAAGTCCACCCAAGGCCAGTGCCAGATGCCCAGCCCTGAGCCAGCCTGGCCTCCCCTTTGTGGTCACCTGGAGGGGCCCATGCCACAGGTGGCAGGTGGGATGTTAGGCTTGCTGGCTGTGGGTTACCTGTTCTCTGTCAGGCCCACACTGGACTGAGCTGTACCGTTCCTGCATCCTCCTCGTGTGAACTTGCACTCTGGGGGGACGCCTGCCCTTCCAGGTTCCTTGTTGCCTCTGCCCCATTCCTATTACCCTGTGAGAAGAGAGGACAGGGTCCAGGAAGTCTGAGGTCTTTGCAGGCCCCAGGGTGGGGGCTTGCTGTCTGCCATTGCTCATGGCCTTGACTGGAGAGGCTGGATTGGAGACACAGGCTCCAAGATGGCTCTACGACCCCCAGGCCAGGTGTTGCTGCCCAGGGCCAAGTGAGTTGAGCAAGCATCTTCCTGACTTCTGTGTGGAGCCCAAGGAGACTCAGACAGCGAGGACTCCAAAGTGCAGGGAACAGCAGAATAGTGGAAGAGCGTTCTCCAAGACCCTGGGAGGTGGGTAATGGCTGGGGCTGCCTCCAGACTGGGTGACACCTAGTGAAGATGGATGGAAGGGCCTGTCCAGAGTCCAGTGAGGAGTCAGGGCCCCTGGGCACTAAGTCTGGGACATGTCAGGTTACAATGACAAAATGGATTATACCAGTCTCTGCTTCTCCATCTTTGCCACCGTCTGCTGGGTGTTAGAGCAGCGGGTTTCTCCCGGCAAAGAGAAGGGAGCAGGTGAGAGAGCGAGTTTCTGCCACCTCCTCAACTTGTGAGTGAATGGGGCCTGGACATGGGGGCATGGCCCTGCTGCAGACGGTCTGGGGGCTGTCTACGCTCAGCCCTGGGCACCTCCAAGTTCGCTCAGGCCACCACCTCTGCGTGCATCTAGAAGGAATGAGATGACGTGAGTTCCTCCTAGTTCTCCAGAGCGGCCAGCGTGTGGGCTCACCTTTCCAGGGCTCAGTTTCTCAGCTGTCTCACTGACTTGCCAGTTGTAGTGAGGGCTTCTCCCTGTGGGGGTTCCCCACGGCCAGGGCCTGGCACTTGAGGCCCTGCTTTGCGTTCCCAGTGATCTCAGGGTTCCCACTCCTCCCACCCCCACTTTCCTCACCACATGGGCTCTGTCCACACCCCTCCCTGTCATGAACTGCCTGGTCCATGAGCACCAGGCTCTATGCACAGACACCCAATCGACAGAGGCCTGTGTCGGATGTGGGCAGTGCGAGGCCACTTTCCTCCACGTCAGGAAGTTCTCCCAGGGCTCCCTCTCGGTGCCGACTTTGCTGTCTGCCAGGTAGACACATTAGGCTTGGAGTCCACCTCAACATTGCTCCCTGCTTCCTTCTTTCAGGCTGGCTTCAAAGCCCCTGTGGTTGTTCCTGCCCTGGACGCTGTCTGTGCCGTGGTCCTGCCCTGGACACTGTCTATGCTGGGGCCTGTCTGGGGCCCTCTTCGCAGACCTCCACGGGCAGCCTCAGCTCCGGGGGCCCCTCCTTTCCCAGGGGCTGGGAACAAGGACTGCAAACTGGTCATCTCCTCTCCCCTGTCTTCCTTCTCCCTGCCAGGCCTGACCCTAAGTGGCAATGATTGGGTCCACCCAGCATTGACAGGAGCATGGCCTGGGGAGGACGGGGAGAGTGGGGAGGATGGGGAGGATCCCTGGGATGGGTGGGGAGGCCCCTTGAGATGATGGGGAGGACTGCGGGGGAGGACCCCTGGGGAGGATCCCCGGGAGGGTTGCCTCCATCGGAAGGTGTCCTTGTGCAGGGGTGATGCGAGTGCCACCAGACCTGGAGTCAGCCTTTGTGACAGTGCTTCTCAAGCTTTTCATACATGAACATGAAAGTCCTTGTATGACAAGACTGTGTTGATGGCAGAGTCCCTGGAGTTGGCCCGGGCCTGAGTGCAGGGTACACAGGAGTCCTCACCATCTCGCAGGGCACAGGGAAGGAATTTCTCTTAGTGGGGGGATTTATGGACGGAATTCCCCTGCAAAGTTTCCCCAGGAAAGGCTTGGACATATCAGACATGGCAGAGGCCCGAGAGCCGGGCTGCAGTCATGGGCCTGCACTCTGGCCCCAGATCTGGGTGCACTCTGGGTTCTTGGGCAGCCCCTGCCCTGTGGGTTTCTGGTGCGGCCTCAGGCCAGGGCGGAGCCTCTTGGCCCTTTGGCACCTGCTGCTCCACCTTCCTTGGTCTTCCCATTTTCATCTTAACCCCACTGGGGATTATCTGTTACCTCTGGCTGCCTAGGAAATAGTACATGCAGTTTCTGTGGGTCCGAACACATTGTCCCCATGGCTAGTCTCCTCTTGCCTCCCCTCTTTCTGCAGCGTCTCTGGGGCTCTGCTCTGCCTGGTTTCGCTCTGAGCCTTGCAGACAAGGTGGCTCAGCTGGCAGGTCCCCAAAGCCAGCCTCAGACTTCCTCCAGCCCGAGCTGTTGTGATGGGATTAAGGCACTTCTTCCCTCTCGCACATTCATTAAAATGCTTTTCTGCCTAAATTGTGCTGTGCATTCTGCCAAAGTGCTGCTCTCACATGGCATCCTGGTATTTGCTGCCAAGCCATGCCCCTTGGGGTCTGCCCCTGCTGCTTAGCCACCCGCCCCTGCCCCAGTCAGTGTTCAGAGGAGCAGACCCAGAGGCCACCTGTTTGTGTGTCTGAGTGGGTGTGCTGTGGTGGCCTGTGCATGCACGGGGCCGAGTCTGGAATTCACTGATTAAAACTTACGCAATGGGTGCAGGTCAGGGTGAGGAGGCAGAACGGCCCGCAGCCCCGCCCGGAAGTCAGATAAGGAAGTAGGATCATGTTAGGACCTGATGGTGCTGCTGGGGCGCTGGCTGCCCTGTGCGACTCTGATGACAGGAGACGGCACGGAAGGGTCACTGTGGCTGTGGAGGTATCAGGCCTGGAGTGGCCCTCCTGTGTGGCCCTGGCTGGCCTCTCTCAGTAGCAGGTAGCTTTAGAGTGCAGGTTGACCTTATATACATCCACCCTGGAGCCCAGATACCCCAGGGGGAGCCTTACAGTGACAGACCACGGTCTGCAGCTGCCAGTATGGTGAGGACATTGTCATACCTTTAGCTTTTCCCAGCAGTTGGAGTCAGCCCTGAGCTGGGAGGAAAGGGTCATCCCTAGAGCACAGGAGCTTTGATTACAGGCACCCCACTCCACCAGAAAGGGCCAGTGCTATGGGGAAGGGGAGAGGCAGGGGAGGGAGGGGGAAGATGGACGGAGGGAGGGTAATTGGTGCATCTTACAAGGGTACATGTGAAACTTAGTAAATGTAGAATATAAATATCTTAATACAATAACTAAGAAAATGCCAGGAAGGCTATGTTAACCAGTGTGATGAAAATATGT
>CAUYPK010115309.1:0-14006 GCA_963574355.1 Loris lydekkerianus
CAAACTGCCAGAATTTAAAAAAGTTTAGTGAATACATTTGTGGTGCATCTTACAATGGCATGTGTGAAACTTAGTAAATGTAGAATGTAAATGTCTCAACACAATAACTATGAAATTGCCAGGAAGGCTATGTTAACCAGTTTGATATAAATGTGTCAACCGGTATGGGAAACTAGTGCATGATGCCCCATGATCATACCAATGTACATAGCTATGATTTAATAAAAAAAAAAAAAAAATAAAGAGTAAATCCTTAAATTTTTCAGAAAGGCAAATAAATAAAACTAATGAAATTGTATGAAGTATTATAGGCATGACACATTATCTTTGTAATCATGTACCACATCTCTATGATTATTATTTTGATCATTGATGCCTTAAGGGCAAGACTGGCCATTGGAATATACTCAAAGGTCTATAAATAGCTTTCCATTAATTATATATATTCTAAACACTGACCTATTTGCAAAAAAGAAAGTCATTATTAAAATTTTGTCTTCTTTCGATTCATGCTATTATGGTTGCTTAGGACAAGAAATTTCAATTTAGTCAATATCTTAGATATAAAATATTTGAATGGACAATAAAAGTAGAGTGATAACCTTGTATTGTATGGTAATACCTAAGCTTAAAGTGCAGTTTTTAGAGGTTGTCTAAGTCCATTTAAACATGCACAGAAAAAAAAGTCATGCTGAACACAGAAAAATGACTTCTAATTATTTGTTGTCTCATACATATTACAGTGCAGGTGCAGTCAGAGGCTGTTGGATCATAATTCAGTGTTGGAGTTAAATGTGTGCTTCACATATGGGGTAAAGTCTTAGAGAAACTGATTATGGCTATAAAATATGGAGGAAAATCTGGCTCAGCATCAAGTATTTATTATGTTCCCTTCCTTAAGTCAATAATAATCTTTATTAGGCAGAAAAAGTATAGGCCCTTAAAAACTATGTACATTTATATTTTTAGAGATAATTAAATGGGTTTCCTTGTGAAGTTAACTATAACTTTTATTTATGAAACACCAAATAAATCTAACAAATTTCCCATCTATTATATATTCACATTTCACAAGGGTAATATTTTATTAAAAATGTACTCAATATTTGAAAATGGCAGCAAACAACCCACCAATAAAAGTATGTCCCACTAATGACAGGTTGTCTACATAGCATTATATAACTATTTTATTGAGAAATCTTCTTTTTAATTAATTAAAACATCGTATTTTAATAGTGAACCTGTGAGCACATATGGTCCTCAAGCTATTACTGTGGCCACTGGAGACAAACATTCCGAATTTGCATTATGCCTTTTAGCACTTTATCCTGAATGACCTTGAAGAAAAGTACCGTATATACTCGAGTATAAGCCGAGGTTTTTTGGCACAAAATTTGTGGCGAAAAACCTGAACTCGGCACAAATTTTGTGCCGAAAAAACTCGGCTTATACTCGAGTATAAACGGTATTTATATATTTGTTAAACAAGATAAAATTCATTATCTAACCTACAGGCTAGTTGTTGACTTAAGTGCATAATGAATGTGAATTACTTATCTCAGACAATTGAAGGAAAACAAACAAACAAACAAACAAAAAAAAAAAACCATGCATTTCTTATTCTCTCTTGTCTGCCCCTTCTTTCTGTCAAATTCCCTAAGTAGATGAATTACCACACCAGGAAGTAGATGAATTACCACACCAGGAGGTACCACTGGCTTCCTGAGCAACACTAGAGATTCTGAATGTTAAAGCTAAAAGAGGAGGGGAATTTTGTCTACCACGGATTGAAAGTTAACCATAGAGAAACAGTAGTCAAGTGATAAGTGATAACCAGGCATGTAATTTTCTTGCATTCTGTCAGGTAAAGTCCTCCATGCTGAGTAAATACACCTGCTAATAACACCTGACTCAGTTTGTTGCTGGAGACTTATGAAGCAGGTGACAAACAAGAAATAAGTGATCATATTGCTTCCAATGGACTAAATACTTCAATTCTGACTGAGACTGTCAAACCTAATTGGAAAAACAAAACACAACTCTGTATAAGTGACACAATTAAGACAAAATAGAAAATTGATACAATGTAGAAACAGCAACAACCCAAAATTTGATGTAGCTATGTTAATATAAATAAAAATAAACTTTAAGGAAGAAACAGAAAAAAGAATGATAATTTTTAAAAAATAAATGGACCACTCCATAGGAAATTGTCACAATTCTAAATACATATGCACTCAATAATAATATAGCTTTCAATATATGAATATATATGTGTGTGTCTGTGCATATATGTGGCAAGTAAAAATGATTGATAAGAACCACTGAGGTTACCCACTACGTAAGAACAATTTTTAAATGTTGTGAAAATTGTCAGAATTAAATTTGTTAGAAATATGGAAATTTACCCAAAGTCCTACAACAAACTAGGGAGAATTTAGTCATGAAAAAACAGTTTAAACTTTATATGAACAAAGAGCTTTGTGGTGTTTTTAAGTTACCCTATTTCCCACTCTCAGCACAGCATTAACCTTAAAAAGTTGTCTTACGTTCTTGCTACAAGAGGAGGCAGAACAGAGCTAGCTCTTTTTCAATGCCTCATTCTGAAGAACAATCATTTTTGACCAGTCTGGTTGTTCCCTGGAAGATACCACTTGATTCATCTAATCTCATTCAAACAGACTCAGTATTAAAAGCATTTCTTCAGGGATCAAGGGTAATGTGTTGAATGTTGTCACAGGATGACTGCCTGAGTTGATGAGCAACAGTAGGGGAAACTATAAACTAACCAAGAAAGATTAAAAGGTAAAGTGAGTACTGAGATGTCAATAGGGCTTTCTCGTGTGTTTTGGGAATCTGGAAGGTCAGGCAAACATAATAATTTGCACATGCTACGTAAGTCCTGAGAGGGCCCTAGACTCTGATTTCTGATGGATACTGAGGTTATGCACAAACAGGAAAAGAAGACTAAAGCAGAGTTGTAAAATTCTAAAATGTATATGGAAATTTAGTTGTAGATTAAAATTACTAAAATAAGGAATCAAAGATGAAAGATTATTATTGACCTTACAGAAATAAAAAGGATTATAAAAGAATTCAGGACAACTATTACACAGAGTATATGAAGTGGGCAAAATCCCACAAAGACACAAACTACCAAAAGAGGCAAAGGAAACAATTAATGTTCTGAACAGACTTATGATCCATGAAGAAAGTCACATAGTAATCAAATAATTTCACAAAAGGAAAATCCCAGGACGAGAAGGTTTCATTAGTGAATTGAATTCTATCTAAAGGTTTTAAGAACTAAAACTTAACTTCAAAAACAATCAAAAATTAGAAGAAGGTATCATTTTTAACTTACTTCATGAGGCTAGTTTGTATTGTCTAGATACCAAAACCAGACAAAGATATCACAACCAAAGAAAATTAAAAACTCAATTTCTGTTATAAATATAAATAAACTTTTCAACAAAGTAATATGACCCAAGTCATGCAGCATATAAAAAGGATTAAGTATTATGACAGAGTGGAATTTATCACAAAAATGCAAGATAGTTTCTATGTATAAAATTCATAGTAACAGTTCATATAAATACAATAAAGGATTAAAAACTGTGAAAGTGTTTTAATAAAGACAGGGAAGGCACTTATAAAATCCACAACCATTTAGTGGTGAAAACAAGAATCAAGCTAGGAATAGAAAACATCTTTAAGCTGATGAAGAGCCATCTGTGAAAAACCCACAGCTAACATCACATCAGTCACTAAATAGGGACAAATAATATTTTGCCACTATGATTAGGGACAGGTTAAGCATAATCCCCACTTCCCACTTCTGGTCAACATTGTAATGGAGTTTTTAACCGGGGCAATTAGACGTGGAAATAAATAAAAGGCATCCAGGTTAAATGGGAAAAGGCAAAGCAATTCTTTTCCAGATGACAAGAATATGTGTATATAAAATCCTAAGAAACTTACTAAAAATAATAATTAGTAAATGAATCTGGCAAGTTTTTAGGATACTACATCAATAGAAAACATCACTTATATACTGTACCTATGAGCAAATGTAAAAAGAAACAAGAAAAACCATACCTCAAAAATGAAATACTTAAAATGAATTTATCAAAAATTAATTATAATACGTCAAAAAATGAAATACTTACAATGAACTTAACAAAAATCTAAAACTTAGTCTGAAAATGATCAATTAGTGTTGGAAGAAATTAAAGAAACATTAAATAATAGAGAGATGTTTCATATTCATTAACTGGAATATTTAACATTACTTGGGGGACAACATGCTCTAAATTGGTCTCCACATTAAATAGAGCCCCTTTAAAAATCCCAGTTAAGTTCTTTGCAGAAACTGACAAGCTTATTCTAAAATGGATATGAAAATTGAGAATAGTCACAATGATCTTGAAAAGAAAAAATAAATTTTGAGGACTCACTTTGCAGAATTTCAAGATTGAATACAATGTTATGGATGATGTGGTAAACACACGCATAATTATATAGCTCATTAACGCATAAAGTATCTCTGGAATGTGTCTACATCTATACTTGTATTGTCAATTGATTTTCTTTTTCTGTCTTTCTTTTTTTTTCTTTTGGTAGAGACAGAGTTTCACTTTATCACCTACAGTAGAGTGCAATGGCATCACACAGCTCACAGCAACCTCCAACTCCTGGGCTTAGGCAATTCGCTTGCCTCAATTCTCTTGCCTCAGCCTCCCAAGTAGCTGGGACTACAGGCACCCGCCACAATGCCTGGCTATTTTTTTTGTTGCCATTTGGCTGGGGCCAGGTTTGAACCAGCCATCCTCAGTATATGGGGCCCTGCCCTGCCCACTGAGCCACAGGTACCGCCCTATCAATTGATTTTCAAAATAGGTGGGAAGAAAATTCAATGATAAAGACTTTCCGTATTTGTCAGATATTCACACACACATCAATTACCAGAACAGGAAATTCTGGGCTGTGAAGAAAAGTAATGAATTAATGTCAAAATCATTCATAGCCTGTTTTTGAATAACCATGTATTTAAGTTAGAAATTGTTAACCTTTGTAGTCAAAGGTATAAGTGCCCAGAATGTTTTGTAATTACATTTTAAAAATAATTGAAATATGAAATAAATTTTAAAAATACGGTAAGATCAGTAATCCAGGTTGACAATATTTAAAACCCACTAATAATAATGACATGGAAATAGGTACTTGTAGGTTGTAATTAAAGAAGTTCTCTAAGGGAAATTTATAGTTTTAATACTTACATCAGAAAATAACAAGATTTAAAATTAGCTAACCTGAGCACGTCCAACTCAGAAAGCTAGAAAACAAAACAAAGTCCACATCCTTCACCACCCCCCAAAGAACGGAAGACAAAAACAATGAAAGATAAGAAAAAATAAATAAAATACGCACACAAATAAAATTAACAAACTTGCAACCAACTATTTAAAAGATTAATGTAATTTATTTTTAAAAGACGAAGGGCTCAGCATCTGTGGCTTAAGCACCAGCCACATACAACTGAGCTAGCAGGCTCGCATCCAGCCCTGCCCTGCAAAACAACAATAGCGGCTGTAACCAAAAAATAACTGGGCGTTGTGACAGGTGTCTGTAGTCCCAGCTACTTGGGAGGCGGAGGCAGAATCGCTTGAGCTCAGGAGTTGGAGGTTGCTGTGAGCTGTGATGCTGCAGCTCTCTACCTAGGGCGACAGCTTGAGGCTCTGTCTCAAAAAAAAAAAAAAAAAATGGAGATTTTACATCTTTTGTATGTATCTGGATGGAGCTGAAACACATTCTTCTTAGTATAGTATCTCAAGAATGGAAAAACAAACATTCAACATACTCAATACTAATATGAACCCAGCAGATGATCTAACACTCCCACATAAGAAAAAAACTCAATTCAATTCAAGTGTGTGTGTTGGAAACACAGGAGGGGGAAAAAGGGAGGAGAGGTGAGAGGTGTGCTCTCTTAATGGGCACAATGTAAGAGTTTGGCACACCTTTCGGGTGCTGGGGCACAACTACAAGAATGATTCTACCTAACAAATGTAAATATTGTAACCTAGTTGTTTGTACCCTCACATTACCAGGAATTAAAAAAATAAAATAAAAATAAAAGTAACCAGAGAGAGAGAGAAAAGAAATAGAGAAAGGCAATTTACCAAAACTAGAACTTATAAGTGGACAATATCAAGTCTTCTACTAACCAATGACAACAAAAGAGTAAGATGACATTGGAAAAACTGTATGACAAGATATTTCAAAACTTAAAGGTGATGAAAAAATTCCTTGAGAAAACAATTACATTAACTAACACAAGAAGAAATAGGAAATTTGAGTAGTATAATATCTATTAAGACATTGAATCTATTTTAGGCAAAAGAAACTTCTGTCAAATTAGATAAAAATAAATAGCACTCACCTTGCACAAACTTTTCTAAGTAAAACATAAAAACTGATATTTCTTAACAATTAGACTAATATACTCTTAATGTCAAAAACTGATAAGCATAATATAACAAGAGGAAATGACAAAGTAGTATTTCATATACATAAATTTCCCTTACTTAAAATGAATTGGCAAATCATATCAGATGTATAGTGTTCTGCCATCAGATACTGACTTTTCTATTATTTCTACTTGCTGTAAAAATTTTTTTTAAAAAATTCTTTGTTTTGCAATTTAAAATTGTCTTCTATACCACCAATGAGTGGACATTGAAATATACCTATATATATATATATATATATATATATATGTATTATATAAACTTATTATATCGTTTTGGTCTTTTTTACACTAATTTTTTTTCTATTTAAAATTTTTTCCATTTGGAGTAATATGCTACAGGCTTTTATTTTGGGTGAACATTATACATATAACTCTCCTTTATTTCCATTGGTTTCTGTACTTTCTACTTTAGAAATTTTACTGTTATCTTATTTGTTGGAGAGGTATTTAGAGTTTGTATATGATCATTGTGATTTCTATCCTTTAATACTATAAATCCATCTCCTTTAATGCTTTGAAGTCCAAATTCTACACTGCCAGATAAACCTTTATTTTCTTTTTGTTTGAAGTGGGATATGTTTTGCTGATCATTTTATTTCAACCTCTCTAAGTCAATTTAAGTTTATCATTAGCATAAAGCCTTTAAGTCTAACATAGAGAAAAAACTGAATACATAAAGTTAATATAGAAAGAGAACAAACAACAAAAATAATTAAATATTTTTAACAGATTAGAACACTTACCTCCAAGAAACCCATAATAGAAGCATTTAAATCAATATTTATAGTATAAATATAATACAAATGATACATGAGCTATAATTAAGAAATTACCTACCTAGGGCGGTGCCTGTGGCTCAAAGGAGTAGGGGGTGGGGCCTTGGTGTGTGCCACACTTTCTGGGGGCAAGACATGATTGCAAGAGGAACTTTACCTAACAGTCGCAATCAGTGTAACCTGGTTTATTGTACCCTCAATGAATCCCCAACAATAATAATAATAATAATAATAATAATTTTTTAAAAAAGAAAGAAATTACCTACATAAATGAAAACAAGAAATTCAGAGTCAGATTATAAGTGAACAAAAGTTAAATGCTAAATTTGTGTTGATGGACAGAAATTGAAGAAATGACAAAGCAATTTCAGAAATGAAGATAAATTATAGTCTACCCAATGGGAAATATAATATAAATGACAAAAAGGACAGGAAGGCACAAGGTGATAGAAATCAAAACAGCCAATTAAATAAAGGACAGTGATAGACACAGGAAACAGGTGAACATATTTCTTAGCCAAAACTGGAGATATAAAGTAGAAAGATAACACAGTTTAATAAAAATATTTACACAATGATTTCCATACAAAAATATACACAAACATATTCCAAAATTCTAAAATCAATCAAGCAATTGATAAAAATGCAAATAGATAATTTGAGTGTGTATTTCTATGGTTAAACTAATGCTATTTAAATGCAGAAACAGCCAAATCTTATTATTCACTTAAAATTTTGTTGACAGTTTACCCTATACTGGCAGATATTGGTACTGGTATTTTTCAGTTACAAAAACATAAATTATGTTTTATGTTCCAAGCATTGAGTTTACATTGGGAATAAAAGATAAGTAAGATACTTTGAAAAACCTTTAGAATTTAATTCACCTAAATTCCCCCAATTATATTTATCATTCAGTTTTTTTGTATTAATTCCCTAACGTTAGCCATAAGTATTATATAATTTACTTTACTTTATCCATAAACTTTCTTTTTTTGATTCAGTGGTACACATTTCATTAGTTGCTTTATGGTAAAAAACCAGTGAGCAGAACAACAATTTACTTTGATAAAACGATGACTATTTGTATTAGCCCAAAATATATATTAAAAAAATCTGTGAAGTCATACTGCCCCTTTGTTGAGTTAAATATTTGTAAGGCTATTTTGGGGAAAGGAAACAAGTAGAAGAGACAAAGATCCTGGAGAAAGGTAGATTGCTGGACAGAGAATAATAGAAACATTTGTTTTTTAAGGCGCAGGAAAGACTTTAGTGGCTTTGAAGAAAACCTTTCTTATTCCTTCTCAGGGGTTGGTGGCAAGTAATTTCTAATGACATGTATGTTTGTTTTCTTCCAATTTTATAAGTCAGATTGAAGCACGTAACTAAATAAAGTATTATATTAAGTATAAATTATTTTATCAGTTAACATGCAACCAAACACAAAGACAGAGAACTCTTCATTCAGCTTCTGGTTTAGCTACTCTATTTAGTCCCCAATTTTTTTTTTTTTTTTTTTTTTTTCCTTTCAGTTTAGCATCACTCCAGTTTGGATGGGATGGTGGAGGGGAATAAAAGTTCATTGGGGGACACGGAGTAAGAAAATGGTGGGGAAAAAGTTTTTCCATTAATTTTGTAAGTTCTTATTTTAATAATTACCTCATATATTTCTTTTGCTCTTTTTAGCTTCATTATTAGAATTATTAATAGTATATCACCACAGAGGTGAGAAGTCTCTAGGTATTCTATCGAAGGTACACAGACTTTTAATATGATTTTTAAAAAAGATAATAATGGAATATCTATGCTGCTGAGGAATGTGAGTTTACAGAGCTTGTTTTATATATATATACATGCATAAATATATATGTGTGTGTGTAGTAAATGATCATATTTACTCAGCCATCTGTTACTTAAATATTAGGACTTATGCACAGTTTCAACATCTGTGTATGCATATATATTTTTGTGCCGTGCTGGCAAAATGCTGACAAAAGGGGGAAACCAAAAAAAAAAAAATAAACTAATAGAATTTCAAAGGACTTTGCTTTTTTTCATTTATGCAAATATATCTCCTGCTTCTAAAGTACATCTGTTGTTCTATTTACTGAAATTCTAAAACTAATCAAAATCCTTTTGAGAACAAAAATGCATTTAAATTAAATTTCAAATGCTTTGTAAATTCATAAATTTGTTTTCAAACAGATGCACTCTATTGAACTAGATTTTTGGCTATCTGTAAGGTACTCACTTTGCCATAAGCAATACATAGCCAGCCAGACACTTTAAAAACATTTACTACTAATAAGCCTTAAAGAATCAAGACAGTCACTTACAGTGATTATATTTTTTTCAAAACAGAAAACAAATACATACATAGCATCACTCAGATAAAGGAGAAAATATAATTTACAAAATGAACATCTCTGAAGAGTCTAATAAAGGTGTATAGAGTTCTCTCCCTACTTGCAAATTGACAAAGAGAAAAAAATAAGAAATGAAAGGAAGCAAGAAGGGAAGAAAGGGAAGAAAGAGACTAAAGAAATGAAGGAGAGAGAAGGAGAGAGAGTAGGATGGGGTAAAAGAGAAAGGAAGGGTCGGAGAAAAAGAGAAGAAGAGGGAACGGGCCGAGGAAGAGGAAGGGAAAGAAGGATGGGGGGGAAAAGAGATGAAAAAACAGTAAAAGCACCGTAGAGGAGGTTAGAAGGGCAAAGGCGGGTAGAGAGGTGGGAAAAGGAAAATAATTCACAAGAACTGAAATTATTTAATGATTCATATTCAAGAAAAAATCTAGAGTTACAAAAATGGTAGCAGCCGATGTAAAAATTTGCTGCCTTAAACAATCATGGAAACAGCCTGATTGTACTTTTTCTGTATAGACAGAACTTTGATCAGAGAGCACAAGGGAAAAACATGGGAAATGCACATTTTTTTTGAGAGATAAAAATGTCATATTATATCTTTGAGTCATATAGGGTTCAGAATAATTGTTTTTTTAATCTTAGCTACATTAGATTATAAAACAGCCAATAGGGAATGGTAAAGTAGACAGAGTGAGGACTTGCTAAGGTTTAGATGGAGATTGAAAAGGAGAGGAAGACATTGGTCGTTATCTGAGATTCTTATCATTATCGTTGTTTGAGGTTGCCATAGAACTTGAGAGCATATAAGATTTCTGAAGTATTCCAAGCAATCCTCGAGTATTTCTGTATACTGAGAGTATTTCCCCTTTAGCTGTATGGTTATATCTAAGGAACTGCAGAGTGGGTGTCAATGTTCCCCTATAAGCCGCAGTTGAACAGTAGTCCCACTTTGAAGAATGCAAAAAACCTTTTTGAGTATCTGAACTGTAAAGCTTGTTTTTAGACATTCCGTCTAAGTAAATCTTCATTTCTATCCTTTAGGGAAGTATATTGCTAAGCGCTGATTTCCACGTAATTGTACATGTTTGGCCTGGTGTTGACAGTATGACATTATCGTAATAGGATGTGTGAACTTGCAATAGATAAAAGCATCAGAGAATTCCAGACACCCTGGAAACAACTTCTCAGAACATGGAGAGAAAGTTAATTTACTGCTGAGAGTATCAGAGAATTGCAGAATAGGAGTCACAGCATCACCAGAATCTTGATTTTCTTCAATTTTCTTGTATCCTTTTTAAACAATCTAATTTCATAAAAATTTTAAAAATGGTGATTATTTTATGCAGACTTCTGAGTAAGGCACACCCATAGGCAGTGTGGGGCAACTTCCTTCCTCAGCCAGTTTTATGAGGTCTATTCTTATGTTTCCATACAGAAGAGCTAGCAAATTTTTTCTTCTTTAAGGTCTTATCTGCCTTTTATTATTTGATTCTAGAATTAGATTATTTCTCCATTGATGGTAATACTGTGCTACTTTATGACTTCCTGGGATTGTGTGTGTATACACCATATATGTGATATCTATAATATCTATTTTACATATAAATACTTGTGATGTGAGAGATTGCAGTGAAAATTGAAAATTATGTTCCCCAGAACTTTCCTTATCAAATTCTAAGTGTTCTTAAATATCTTTGCTAATGTTAGAGTTGAACAGATGCAATGCCTTGGAGATGCCTTCTTCTTTGTTAACTCCTCACCAAACACAACCTATTTATTTACCTTTCCTAGAGTCGTGAATGAAAGGTGCGTCCTTCTTGTGAACATTTCTTATTTTTCCTGGACACTTTAATTTGGGTGTCATCTGACTTTTGAGACCTATTCTTTATTGATTTAATCTATATAAAATATAATTATTGTTTTCTGTTAGAATTGTTTTTCTATATGGGCTAATAATTATGGAGTATATGACTAGTAAAAAAAGTAAACTTTTTAAACAGAAGGCTGATTTAGTTTTATACATTGTCAAGGCCCTAAGTATCCATTAACTATCAATGTAACAACATTTGATAAAAAAAAAAAAAAAAAAAAATTGATCATACTTTAATACCAAATGGAATGTCTGAAACATACTTGATTTCAACTGACATGTTATCTTAATTGACATCACTATAACATAAAGGAATCCTGAATCATGCTTTGATATTAATCTTAGGAGTCATTTCTCTTTTGTCATGATCTATTACTCATCTTTTTAGAAGACTTGTTTTCCTTCTCTCTCTTTCTTGAGACAGAGTCTCCCACTGTTACCTGGGATAGAATGCCATGGTGTCATGATAGCTCACAGCAACCTCAAAATCTTGGGCTCATGAGATCCTCCTGCCTCAGCCATCAGAGTGCTGAGACTACAAGTGTAAGCCACCAGGCCCAGCTAATTTTTCTATTTTTGGTAAAAATCGAGTCTTAGCTTTTGCTCAGCCTGGTCTAGAACACCAGAGCTCAAGGAATCCTTCCACCTCTGCCTCCCAGAGTGCTAGGATTGCAGGTGTGAGCCATTGTGCATGGACTCTTGTTAGATATATGTGAATATGATTTCATGTGTGAAAAAAAAAGCATGTTAAAACCTCCCTACCATTATTATACCCTGAAGTTTTTGACATAGTTTAAATCATTTGATTATTTTTCCAGAAAATAAGTTTTCACTCAAAAAATGGAATTGCATTTTTTTAAAAGGATTTTATCTAGCATTATTTCCATTCACTTTGAAACTTCCTCACTACTGTTATAAGTGATGACTTTTTTTTTTTGTTTGTTTGTTTGTTTTGTTTTTTTGGCCAGGGCAGGGTTTGAATCCACCACCTCTGGTATATGGGGCTGGCGCCCTACTTCTTTGAGGCATAGGCGCCGACCACAAGTTATGAGTTTTAAAATAGTTGCTACCTCTATGTATTTGTGACTTTAGCTTCATCTTAACTATGAAGCAGTATTATTGATACCAATAAAAAGAGCTCAAATATTTAATGAATTTTAGAAACAATAACTTTTAGAATTTAGCCTTTGGACTTAATATCAGGGGTATGCACTGGTTGATTTAAAATAAACAATACTGAAAAGTTAAACAAATAGACAAGAGTCTGGGAAATATATAAAAGATAAAATATGGTGAATTTCACATATATCATGCTGTATGATATATCATAATAGTGAAATGTGGAAGAATATAATATAGGTGAATTTTTTTTTTCATCTGTGCAGCTTTTGTCAAGTTTGGCAAGCATGAACATCACCTTATTTATTGTTAACTCACCTGTTTGAGTACATTTATAGACATTCCACTCCTAGAAAGACATAGATAAATGAAAAACAAGAGCTCATCAAAAAAGCAATATGAGAGATTAAGTCAGTGAACAGATTGAATAATGAGAAGTGATTAAAATACCTTAACTTTTATGAGCTGGAATCCACAAAGTCTATCAGGGGATATGAATCTACTGGCAAATATCATGTCTTTGTAAATATGAATTAAGGCAATAATTTTTAACCCAATAAGACAAAATGGAGTGGGCATTTGAGGAACAACTATAGTAACGCAGAAAAATGATATGGACTTAATAAGATACAACTTTAATTGTCACTAATTGAAATAATGAACTAAGGAGATTTTTGATTATAAAAAGAAGCACCTTTAGAGATGTAAAATGTGGGTCTACTGGAAGGAATTGGCAGCCCTTGCTCCAGGGATGAGCTACTTTTCCCCATGGTACTTAGGATTCTTTTTTTTTATTTTTGCAGTTTATGGCCAGGGCTGGGTTTGAACCCGCAGCCTCCGGCATCTGGGGCCAGTGCCCTACTCCTTTGAGCCACAGGCGCTGCCCAGTACTGATACCTATGATTCTAAAGCACATGCTCAAATCACTTCAAAGGACTCTTACCTATGGAATTTCATTTTCTGCCTCACCAGCTGTAGCATAAGCTTATAAATGTCTAATTACTTACTTGATAATGCATTTGGAGATCCTAGAAATATCTTGAATATGTATACAGTTTCCACCCAGAACTATCACCTTGCATTCGGTCATACTCTTTGTATTTGCAGCACCAAGTCCAGGGTCTGACAACAGTGGTGACTACACTATTTATGAACAAAATAGGGGAAAGAAAACAAGAGTGGGCTCTGATTTTTTTCATCCTCAAAATGAGACTTTTGACTGACTTTTTTTTTTTGTAAGGATGCTTTTTTTTTTTAATGCCCTGCTTGATAAAATAATAGTGATAAAGGACAAAGCATTTTCTTTTTCTTTTCTTTTCTTTTCTTTTCTTTTCTTTTCTTTTCTT
>CAUYPK010115311.1:0-15924 GCA_963574355.1 Loris lydekkerianus
CTGAATGGAAGAGGAAAAGGGAGCTGTTACCAGAGAATTTAGCAGAGCAACTTTATGAGCACTTAGCCATAGGAAACAAATATTACATGCAGGCCTTGCCCTACGGGAGGAGAGTGGATAGACAGAAAATCATTAGGTAATTTAACTACTAAATTGGGAGTTTTAGTATCAAATCACTTGCTGGCAGTTTAAATGGCTAAATTCTCTCTAGGCTGGTAATTTATAACTACCCAAAGTTATGAACATCCTTAGAGACCTGAAGTTTTTGATAGACCTTAAATAAGTGTCCTTATCAGTAGTTCCTGAATCTGGCTGATCAAAACTACCTGGGAAATTTGTTAAAATTTTAAAAATTGTTTTAAAATTTTTGGGGGAGGGGGTCCCAACTTCAAACCTGCTGAATCAAAATTTCTCGAGTTGAAGCCTCAGAATGTGGTGGGTGATGTTCTCAAAGTTTCGTAGGTAATTCTAATCTTCCTGGTTTGGAAACTTGCTGGAAAACTTGGTTAAGCTCCAGAGACCCAGTAAAGCCTGGTGGCTTATGCCTGTAATCCTCTAACCTTGGGAGGTCATAGTGAGGACTGCTTGAGGCCAGAAGTTCAAGATCAGCCTGCGCCTCTTGGCAAGACCCCATCTCAACAAAAAAAATATAAAAATTATCTGGGCATGTTGGCATGCCTGTAATCCTAGCTACTCAGGATGCTGGGGCAGAAGGATCACTTAAGGAAGAAGTTGCAATGAGCTGTGATGACACCCCTGTACTCTAGCCTGGGCAATAGAATGAGACCCTGTCTCAAAAAAAATACATAAAAATATAGATCTCCTACTGTATTTGAATTAATATTTGAGTCTTTAAGACTCTACCAGGTCTGTCCTCAATATTGATCATTAAACTCATCTCCTCTCATTTCCTGCCCCCCCCCCCCCCCATTCCACAACAAGCTTATTACAGCCTTGAACTCTGTCTCTGGTACACTCTCATCCAGATGCTCTCTTTTCCAAGAAAACAATACAAATGGCAAAAGTTACTGAATATGTATTAATTGCCAGGCACTCTTCTGAATGCTTTATATATATGTATATATGTTAC
Source organism: Loris lydekkerianus (assembly GCA_963574355.1). NCBI lineage: Eukaryota > Metazoa > Chordata > Mammalia > Primates > Lorisidae > Loris > Loris lydekkerianus. Next base: position 1,091 of record CAUYPK010115311.1, read on the forward strand.
CATATTTAACCCTGGTGGTGGGGATATACTATCTAAAACTCACTTCCCAAAGGGGGAATTGGTGACATACAGTAGTTAAGTAACTTATCCAACTTTACACACTAATGCCCATATTTATATGACTTAGAAATGGTTTATAAAGTGACTCAAAAATATCAGCGGCTTCTTGCTTAAGCTGTGGTCCAATTCAGATACATGAACGATATCAGCACATTCTGAAACAGAGATTCTTTCCTTTTATGATTCCAGTTGCTTTTAGGTAATCAGAACCTGTCTGTTCAGCTGGAAGATGAAAGAAGAGCCCACAAAAGATTGATTTTTGTCAGAACTTTTCAAGTTCTAGGTCTGGAAAGGATCTACATCATTGCCACTCATGTACCACTGGCCAATATTTAGGCATATGGAATTCTCCAACTACAGCATATCCTGGGCTGTGAAGTCTAGCTGTACGCCACATGTCAGATCCCTTCCTTTCTTTCCCTTCTCTTTTCATTTATGACCTCCTCTGAAAGCAGTATTAGGAACACTGCACGTAATATATATACAACCCACCCCACCATTAACTGTCTAATCCAATTTTATTCTATAAAATTTATACTTAAAAAGAAGTAAATGTTTTGTCTATTTATTTTCAGATGTGTGTGTGTTTGAATTGGAACATAGAAACACATTTATATACATTTTTCAAATTAACACATAAAAAGATTCAAGTATAATATGACCTGGCCATTCTGATATTCTGAGGCCTGGACAAAGTCATTTTCCCAAATAAGACTATATCTTTCTAGCCCCTCGTGTGCAAAATACCCTGATGTTGCAGCTGAGGCTGACTGAAATTATAATAGGGACCAGACCAATTCTGGGTAAAGCAAGTGTGAATAAAAAAAAAGAGAAAACTTCTAAATGCCATAGCACTGAAAAACTTAATTTGGGGAAATTAGTTTTAAATTATTTTATACTTTTGCTTTCTTATGTATCTGAGCTTCTGCATTCTGTTAAAATATTTTGAAAATAAAACTAAGCTACTTTTAGTAAAGCTAAACAATCTGAGTATCCCAATCTCACAATTTTTGGCAAATTTAACCTCTGTGCTTTGCTGTTTCTTTAGTTCACAATTACTTGGTGTTGACCTGACTGCTATTTCCTACTGTTAAGACAGAGTAACATCGAAGTGACTGTAAACTGATAACGTAGAACAAGCTCTTCCCAGAAAACGACCACACAAACCTATTTATCTGGCTTTATCTGATTGGTTTCTAAGCAGAAACAAATAAAAGTTAAAAACTAAGTATTTAGAGAAAATTGAATGTTGCAAACTAAAATGTGGAAGTGAGGTTTTCATGAAAGATACGCATTCCTTCCGAGTATAGTAATGTTGCAGACTTCCTAAATCTAGGTGGTTCTATTTCCTTGAGCTGCCAATTAGAAGGTGGAGAAATCAGATACTGGAGAAACTCATTAAGGGTTAGAGCCCTCCTGTCTCCCTAAGGCATCTGACAGAACCCTGCTTGTCTGGATGGCAACGGAAGTGGGAGAATTTCTTCTCTCACTGTTTCCTTGAGTCTTTCAGTTTGCTCAACCTCTATTCCTCCTTCAGCCACTCCTAATAAACTTTGCTCAAATTTCCAGTCTATGATCTTTCTTTTAATTGTGTTTTCTGTTTCTTCATTTTATGTGCTGTATTCGGAGTCATTTGCAATTATTTTGATGTATCTAATTCCTTTAACTTAATATAATTAATATATGTAATATTTATAATAAATAATTTTAGTTATCTCTGCTCTAATTTATAAACTCAGTAAAATTCATATCTACAATTTTTTTTTTCATTTCCACTTCCATTTGTTTGTTTACAAGCTGTTTAGTATTTTTTAATGCATAGCGAATCCTAACGCACTCATACGGATGTTTTATGTATGTTTACCTATAAATCAGTTTCTGGGTATTTTGTTATGTGGTGCTTTGAAGGTATAAATTTGACCCCACAGTTCCTTTGATGATTCTTTTTCTTTCTTGGTTGTTTACCTTTGTCTCATGCTCAGAGATTGTGTGTGTGTGTGTTTGGTTTGTGTGTGTTGCTTCTGTCTTGGATTATTGATGTTTCTATTCAAGTTTTTAAAATAATTTTCTTTTGCTGAATGGAATGAATAACATTGTTTTATTTACTTTTTCACCTTGTTTCTAGACAGTACATTTAGTAAAAATCAGCTGTGTGTATCTATGCATACCTGGAGTTCAATTTATTTATACATTTTTCCCCTTTTTTCTATAGCAAGTTCCTTTACGGCACCCCAGGCTGGGAGTTGGAATTGATCAAGTATCCACTTCACAAAAGCGACTGTGCATCTGAGTTCACGTGGGGATTCTGTTCCCATTTGCCATCGTGAAGCCTGAAGTTTCAGTGGCTGTGCCAAGAGAGGCTAAATCTCATCCTCATTTTATAGCACTTTCCTTTGGTCCCCTTGGTTCTTAATTCAGCTTTTCCCCACCTCACAGTTTTGCATTTTTCCTTTCTATTTGCCATCTACTGATTTCCTTTTCCTAATTTCAAGATAAATTATGTATTTTAATGTTAAATTCATCATGTTACCCAGCTTCTTTGTAGGTTTTATGGGAGAGAGAACTTCCTCTGTCACCTCAGCCACTGCCAAGTCTTGTTAAATAATCATGCACATCATCTTTATGTTAACTCTTACAGTCTGCAATTTGAGCTTGGCAATCCTTTTCCATCCTGCCACACAATATAAATTTTTCTCACCAAAATGAATTTTTTCTCTGCTCATGTAGATAGTCTCAACTTCTCTGTGCTTATCTTTTCTCCTAAAAGAGGAATTTTATTCTCTAATGATCTTAACTTGGCTCAGTTTTCTAGAGTTTTCTAGAATATTTCATCCACTCTATTTCTGCAATTTAAATGTTTCTTTTATCTGCATTTTGTGTTAAATATAAACAACATAATTTTCTATAATAAAAATTAACTACTATGAATGTATAGCTAATATGAAAATATCAATACCAGAAAATGTAGCGGCACTACGTTATTTCTAGATTTACTATTATCTATATTATTATTCCATGAGGAACTCTTAGATGAAAAGCTTAACTGTATTCCTTATGTACAAAAATCTTCTTAAGGTGCCTACAATTATAGACCCAGAAAGAAGCAAGCAAAAAATAATAAGTCCAATTTTTTAAGAAATTATTATTTTTTTATTTCATATTAATGTGAGGGTACAGACAACTAGGTCACAATGTTTTAATTTGTTAAGTAGACTCCCACTTGTAGTTGTGTCTGCTACCCCAAAAGTGTGCCAAATACGCTTATATTGTGCCCACTAAGTGGGAGCACACCAGTCCCCCTTCCTGCTCCTCCACCCTTCTTCCCCTCCCCCCAACTTGGACTGAATTGAATTTTTCTCTTATGTGGGCTTGTTAGATTATCTTCTGGCTTCATATTAGTGATACTGGAATTTCACTCTTCAGTAGGTCCTTGGTCTCGGGGATTCGAAGAATGAACCCACAGACCACAAATCGGTGGTAAGATAGGACTTTTTTTTTTTTTTTTTTTTGAAGCATTATCATGTCTTTATTACTTCCCCGCCCTGTTAAGTCCAATAGCCCATGTCCAGTCAACCTTCACATCCACAGGCTTTGTGTTTGTGGATTCAACCAATCATGCATAGAAAATATCCAAAATAAAAAACCCTATAATACAAATAAAAATTATACAGATTTAAAAACAATGTAATATAACAACTATTCGTATAGCACTTTCATTGTATTAGGTATTACAAATAACCTGGGGTCGACTTAAAGTACATAGGTGGGGGTGAATTGGTTATACGCAAAGCCATTTCATATCAGGGACATGAGCATCCACAGATTTTTATGTCCTTGGGGGTGGACTTTTATTAGAAGTTAGAAAGGAATACAGAAAAGCACCAGAGCTTCTGGAAGGGGAAAGAATTGAAGAAGTCTCTTGGGAGTCTCCACATGGGCTCTTTTATCTAGGGGTCTTAGGTCTAGAGGATTACACGTGGTCAGCAGTTGGTCCTTTACAGTCTTTGTCCCTGAGAAGGGATTAGGGTGTGTGCTCCTACCCAAGGTGGAACCACCCAAAAAAACATCACAGGCTGCTCTGTTCATGATCTTATCAGAGCCCAGAGGGTATGTGCCTGGACATGGGAGTCTGATCTCTGAGCTCACCTGGGCCTAGAGAATGGGGGGATCCCTGTGTAGCCCTGAGTGGTGGAATCCTGTATCACTAGTATTGAATATACTTGCTTTTCCTTTCTCATGATATTCTACTAAGAAGAATATGTTTCCACTCCAGGTTAATACTAAAGACATAAAATACCTATCTTTTTTAAGGCTGAATAGTATTCCATGGTATACATACACCACAGTTTGTTAATCCATTCCTGGATCAATGGGCCTAATTGTTTCCACATTTTAGCAAATGTAAATTGAGCTGCAATAAACAGTCTAGTGAAAATGTCTTTATAATAAAATGATTTTTATTCTTCTGGATAGATGTCTACTAATGAGATTGGGGAATTAAATGGAAAGTCTATTTTGAGGATTCTTGATACTTCTTTCCAAAGACACTGTGTTAGTTTGCAGTCCTCAAAACAGTGTAAAAGTGTTCCCTTCTCTTCACATTCCCAGCCAGAATCTGCAGCTTTGAGACTGCAATATGGGCTATTTTCAATGGGGTGAGGTAATGTCTCAGAGTGGTTTTCTTTCTTTCTTTCTTTCTTTCTTTCTTTCTTTCTTTCTTTCTTTCTTTCTTTCTTTCTTTCTTTCTTCCTTTTTTTCCTTCCTTCCTTCCTTCCTTCCTTCCTTCCTTCCTTCCTTCCTTCCTTCCTTCCTTCCTTCCTTCCTTCCTTCTTTCTTTCTTTCTTTCCAATTTGAACCCACCATCTCCGGCATATGGGACTGGTGCCCTACTCCTTTGAGCCACAGGCACTGCCCTCAGGATGGTTTTATTTGCATTTCTCTGATGATTAAAGACAATGAGCATTTTTCAAATGTATATTAGTTATTTGTCTGTCTTCCTCAAGAAGAATCTGCTCATATCTCTTACCCCAGTGATAGACAGGGTTGTTTGCTCTTTTTTTTGTGATTAATTTGAATTCTCTGTAGATTCTAATATCAAGCCTTTATCAGATTTGTAACATGCAAATATCTTTTCCCATTCTGTAGGCTATTTGCTTTAATTTTTGTGTCCTTAGATGTGCAGAAGCTTTTCAGCTTAAGTTCCATTTGTTTATTTTTTATGTTACTGTGAAGGCCACCAAAATCTTCTTCATAAAATCTTTCCCCAGGCTGACATCCTTTACAGTTTTTCCCACATTTTGTTCTAGGCTTTTTATCATTTTATGCCTCTGATTCAAATCTTTTATCCATATTTCTAAGTAGTGAAAGCTGTAGGTCCAATTTCATTCTTTTACACATGGTTATCCAGTTTTCCTAGCACCTTTTATTAGATAAAGATTCTTTTTCCCCATGTATGCTTCTTTTTGGTTTGTTGAAGATTAGACAGTGGTAACAGACTGACTGGTTTTATCTGTTGGTTTTCTACTTGTTTGCAAATGTCTATGTCTCTATTTTTGTGTGAAAACCATGCTGTTTTGATCACTGTGGACTTGCAATATAATCTGGAATCTGGTAGGGTGATGCCTCTAGCTTTGGTTTTATTACTAAGAATTGCATTGGTTATATCATGTTTGTCTGGTTCCATACAAAACAAAGAACCAGTTTTTCCAGTTCTTTAAACTGGAAATTTAATACGAGGATTGCATTAAATCTGTAGATTGCTTTGGGTAGAATTGACATTTTAACAATGTTGAAACTTTCCAGCCAAGAACATAGTATGTTCTTCCATTTGTTACTGTCTTCTGCTATTTCTTTGCTTAGGCTTTCATAACTCTCTTTGTAGAGATTCTTCACCTTTTTCTTTTTTTAAAACATTTAATCATAGTTGTGTACATTAATGCCATCATGGGGTACAATGTACTGGTTTTATATATAATTTGAAATATTTTCATCGATCTGATTTATATAGCCTTCTTGGAATTTTCTTAGTTATTGTGTTCAGACATTTTTTGTTAGATATGTCATAGACAGTTTCTTTCAATTTAATAAATGTGTCAACTATGCCTGTTTTCTTAAGTGTTCTTATTAGAAAAAGATGCTGAATTTTGTCAAATGCTTTTTCTGCATCCACGGAAATGATCATATGATCTGTTTTTGCTTCTACTGATATGGTGTACTACATTTATGGATTTGTGTATGTTAAACCAGACTTGCATCCCTGGGTTAAAGCCTACTTTAGATGTGCATAATTTTTTAATGAGTAGCTGTAATCTATTAGCTAAGATTTTGTTGATTATTATTGTATCAATATTCATTAGTGAAATTGGATTGTAGTTCTTCTTTTAAGCTGAGTCTTTTCCTGGTTTTCGTATCAGAGTAATATTTACTTCATAGAACATGCTGGGGAAGGGTCGTTCCTACTCAATGTTTTGGAATAGGTTCTGCAGTATAGGTACAAGCTCATTTCTGATGGTGTGATAGAATTCTGATGTGAAGCCATCTGGTCCTGGGCTTTATTTTTTGGGGGTGGGTGGGGGGTAAGCTTTATTATTGTTTCTGCAATCTTAGCACTTGATATTAATCTGTTTAAGAGATTTATTTCTTCCTGATTAAGTCTAGGGAGATGGTATGATTCCAGGTATTGGTCCATTTCCTCCACATTGTCAAATTTCTGGGTATGGAATTATTTTTGTAGTAGAGTTAATTTCTTATACCTATGTGGTATCTGTTGTTATTTCCCATTTTGCATTTCTGATGAAGATTAGGAGAGTTTTTACTTTTGTTTCCAGTTAATCTTGCTAAAGATTTGTCAATTTTGTTTATCTTTTCAAAGAACAAGCTATTTGTTTCATTGGTTTTCTGAATGACTCTTTCAATTTCACTTGTTTCACTTGTTTCACAATTTGACTTGTTTCAAATTTACTTGTTTCTCATTTAATTTTGGTTATTTCTTTTCTTCTGCTAGATGTGGGATTGGATTGCTCTTCCTTTTCCTTGAGATGTTTCCTTAGGTTGTTGCTGTGCTCTCTGTCTATTTTTTTAGATGTAGAATCTACACTGCAATGTAAGAGGGAAGTTGATCACATTACATTTCAGGTTTTGGTAGTTTGTGGCTTCATTGTTGTTATGTTGGAGGAATTTAAAATTTCCTTCTTTATCTCTTCCTTGACCCAACTGTCATTCAGCATGAGGTTGTTCAGTTTCCCTCTCTTTGTGTGATGATGAAAATCTATGTTGGAGGTGACTTCCAACTTTATTGTCTTCAGATATGAAATGATACATGGTATAATTTCAATTCTTTTGATTTGGTTGAGTCAAGAAATTATTAAAGGGTTTTTGAGCATTCTGATTGGATTCTTTGAAGAATAGTGGTTTAGAGAGTCAGGATAGTAACTGAAAACTCTTTTATATCTGCTCCTTTTTCATCCATAGGAAATGTCAACAACTTTTAACTTTTCTAGAAGACAGTGTATTTCAGGAATGATCGCTATTTGAAGATATTACAGTTTTTCTCCCTTGTTATCATTATGCAAAAGAAAATGAGTACTGTTAAGATCATTTCCCAGAGTGACTTCAAGACCATGTTTATCTATATATGCCTGTTGTATTGCCTGTGAATGTTAAAAGTAGGGATACCATAAATAAAAGCTGTGATTGTATTAGCCATCACTGAATAGTGGAGCTCTATTAACATCCTGGTTTTAAACAGTCCAAACATTTCTAAGGTTGTATTTCTATAATTTAATAATTTAATAGTTTTTTTATTGACATTCTTTTATGGGTAGTTTTTCTTCATTTGATAATCATTGATCATAGACATCCTCTTTACCTACTTTTTTTGTGATTTGCTGTCTTGTCATCATAAATCATACTAATATTTTTGTATGTTAATTTTCTTTTAAATGCAAGAAGGGCAGTTAAGTGAAAAGGTGAGTTGCAACTGTTTCATCACTTGGCTCTGAACAGAACTACCAAAAGCTTCAATTCAGGCCTCAGAATCATAAGAATGAGAGTTATGATATTCTGTGCACCAGCTTAAAGATATCTAAAACTCCAGAATGTGAAGCCTAACTCATTTTCTTCAGTACATTAATAAAAGTACCTTTGACAACCAGAATTATGTTGTTGTTCATGTGAGGCACTGAAAACAGTTCTTAATTCCTAGATGACATTCATGTCACAATTCTGAAGTAGTGACAGAGAGGAAAAAATACCAAGAAAAGGTAAAATATTTCTAATCAACCAAATATTAAATAAATACTTGATATTTAAAACTAGTCATTGACACTGTACATCATCTATACTCTATTACCAAAATAAACAAAACATTTCATTTTTGCCATTTCTTTCCTATGTATTAAAATTATATATATATGATTTTATAAAGTTTATAATATTTAATATTTTGTCATGTTTTATAATTCAGTTAGTTAACAGCAAACTAATATTTCAATTTTGGTCCATATGGACCATATGAATTAAGTACATTTTATACTCTGGCTGTATTTGTTCATTCTTAATAAAAACAATTAGAAGTTAAACACAAATCTGGACTAAAACAAAAAAAATGAGCATATCTGTAAAAATATTTGACTATAGAAAATATAATGAACTAAAGAATTGCTGCTATGTTTAACTTTAGTATTTTCATACTTATGAGTTTAATAGAAAAGCTTAGATAGTCCAAGTTATTATACTTATTAAATTATACTGTGTTATTAGCTAAGTTTTAATCTGGTTCCTGGCTTGTGATCCCTCTGAATCACAATACACTGAGTCCTAAAATCCAGTAACCTAGAGGTCTGCCTTTATTTATTTTTTTAATTCATACTTACTGTTACTACAGAAAATCTAAATTTTTCAATACTTTCAGGACAAATTTTAAAGGATGAAAGAAAGTCATATAAGTAATAAAATTCAAGACATATTATGAGGTTACAATTTAAAGATGTATATGCAGTTAGAGATTTCACTATAGAAGTATCTAATAACCTTAAACATCATGAATATAATTGCTATATGATTGATATCAAATTAAAATCTAGGCCAGAACTCAGGCTATAAATAATTTTGTTTGTGGAGAAGTAGCAGGTAGTTAGTAGCAACTTTCCTTGGAAGAAGGACAAGGCAGGATCCCCCAGGTGTCATCTTGGTTCCACTCATCTTAATTTTTTCCAAGTGATTGCTCGCACCTGGAAGGAGGGAATGCTTTAAGAATGCACTAATCAGAACTGAGCATGCCAACTGAAAACTGATGTAGAAGACTATCTAGCCAAGCGGTTCTCAACCTGTGCATTGTGACCCCTTTGGGGGTTTAACACCCTTTCACAGGGGTCACCTAATATTAGATATTTATATTGTGATTCATAACAATAGCAAAATTACAGTTATGAAGTAGCAACAAAAATAATCTTATGGTTGGGGGTCACCACAACATGAGGAACTGAATTAAAGGGTCGTGGCAGTAGGAAGAGTGAGAACCATTGATTCTACCCTAATAACAAGTGCAATAGAGTCTTGAAGATGACCTAGAACAGCGTTAAGACTAATGATCCTGTGGCCCTGTGGATTCTCAGAGGTCATCAGAGGTCTCCAATGTGTAGTAAGACTGTTTCAAAGGTGTCTTTTGAATCACCAGGCAAGTCCAACCCAGACAGTAAAAGGGAGTATCCCCAGCCATGTTCAAGGTCTCTTTGCCTATTTGCCCTGGAAATGGAGGCCCATTCACTGTCTATGATGAATATATCCTGCTTTATAAACATTTGTACTCCATAAACCTATCTTTCTCTCCCTCAATCAACTTTGCTTCATGCTTGCTTTACTTTACATTTTCTGACCAATATCTCTCCAAGAACTAAGGGCCCAGGCTGCTCCCTGAAACTCTGACATTTTAGGCAAGGGGCAGCTTCCTGGAAACCCAACATAATCATGTTAATAAAAGAAATTAAAAACTTTATTTCATGATTACATAGATGCCTTAACGTAAAGTTGAGAAAACTTTTTTTATGTACCTAATTTACTAAAGGTTTTTACCATAAATGAACAGTGAATATTATCAAAAGCTCTGTCAGCCAAAACAGTCTTGTTCTTTTTTTCTGTTAATATGGAGAATTAAATTGATTGCCTTTCATATGGTAATGAACTTTTCATGCATCAGATAAGCGCTACGAGGCCACGATCCCTTAACTTTTAAAAAATATTGATGAATTTTATTTGTTCGTAGTTTAGTTAAAGATGATGTGCCTTTTTTTCAGGAGTTTAGGGTAGTAATTTTATTTTATCATAATGTCTTAGGAAGATTTTGACATCAGGATTTTGCTGACCTCTTACAACAATTGAGGATGTTTCTTGATTCTCTGACAGTTGTTCTATAGGTTACCTTATGTAGTGATATCCAAAATGGGCATTGGGAAATATGTCCTTCGGGTGTGAAGTGTTTTTGTGGCCCATTCTCTACCATTAAAGATTGTCTAAGAATAAATTTTAGACTAAAATAGTCATAGAATTGATTAGTACGGTCGCTTTACTTACTTGTTTTTATTCAGAGGGCAGAAGAAGGATTATTTTGGGGTTTGTTTTCATGGGTTTTTTTGTGTTTATTGTTTTGCTTTGTTTTGTCCTGGTTTGATTTTGGGTTGTTTAAATCTCTTGATGAGAAGAGTCGGTTTCTTGTACCATAATCATAGCCTTGGGTATTTTCAAGACTATTTTCTTGAATTTTTGTGTGTGTTTGTTTTTGCTTTATGTTCTAACTTTGTACTTGTTACCTAGTAGGAAATACTGGTAGTACTGTACTATATAAGAAGAATTACCTATACATCAACAAAGTAGTTTATTTAAAAATTATTTAAGTGAATTACTTGGAACAGTGGTCTCATAGTGAAAATTAATTCTCTAAAAATATTCTAATAAAATTTTCTCATTGTGTATATGTGATATCAGTAGCATCATTTTTGCTCTCAGTTATTAACCATAATAAAACATATTTTCACCTATTTATATTTTTACTGTTCTTAAGAGCTAATGATTCATGGGTATTTAATCCTTTTAATATTTTAAAATGGGGACACCTAGTTTAATTCCTTTAACTTAAATCTTTCTTGGCATATAAACTGAGAATTTCATCAGTAAGTAGGTAACGCTAATGGATGAGTGTCAGTGCTGTATTTACAGTGAATTTTTTCACACTAATTGCGTTATAAAAGCTGCTGTAGAAACAAGAACAAATAAATTAAAAGGAAGCAGAATTAATGAGGACAGGTGAGAAGTTATGTAATACTTCTGGGTAAGTGTATTATATACAGGAGAAACTAAATATTGAATATTACATGTTAGGTTGGCAGTTTTCAACCCACCATAAAAAAAAATGACAGTAAAATTATTTGGAAAGAAATTGATTCATCTGAAACAAAACAGGGGGAATCTCATTTTTTTCCCCTAAGAATAGTCTCTGGCAAGATGTAATGCTGGTTATTGCTGGCCACTTCAACCAGATCTTTATAGCACACCTTAGTGGAACTGTGGTTCAGTCATATTCATGTGAACTCACTTTAAATCACACAAAATAATAAAATAGTGCTCAACAGGATGAATGCAAAATCAAATTATAATCTATCAGAAAAGAAGAATTTCATTTAAATAATGAAATTAATCATTGATTGTGATATGAGCAGATGTGTATATTTAGAGGAATTTCATATAAATAATGAAGTTAATCATTGATTTTGATATGAGCAGAAGACACGTGTATATTTAGAATATTTATTTATTTTTAATGTAAATATCAGGGTTATGTTATCCAGTAGGAATAACTGTATTCCTACTGGATATAAACATATATATGCTCCATTTTTCTTCTTATTGTTTTTTTTTTTAATTGTAAATGTATTCTAAATAACTCGAAATAAACATATATATGCTCATATATATATGCTCCATTTTTCTTCTTATTTTTTTTAAATTGTAAATGTATTCCAAATAACTTGAAATAAATCATATGACAGATTTTAAGTTTAGAGTAAAAACATTAGATTATTATCCTTCTCAAATATAAAATGGTCTTGTCCACAGGCAGTAACATATATTATTCACTATCTTAAAAATAAATTGTGATCATTTCCACTTAATTCCAGAATTTTCTATTTATTATTTATCTTATTAAACACACCTGGAATGCCAGAACAAAACCAAAAAGACAAATTGTAAAGTGATAAAAGCATTGCTGAATGCATAAATTAAACACACACTCTGCCAATGTTCTATTAAGAAACATCAGGGGGGTGAAATTTTTCCCATTTTTAAAATCCTGTACATTGTTATTTTTAATAATGCAAAATACATAGTCTATATAAGGGTGATGACAGAGGATGAAAGGAAAGAAACAGCCGCTTGGAATGGAATGTAGCTTTCTTCTTGATGACGGGCTGTACATTTGTCTGATATCAAGACTGTATAACTACTTAATGAGAAAGATTTTAATTTATTTGCTAGTATTAGATGTGACAAGGTAGCTAGGTCTCCCACCCTAACTCACTCTTCTGTACCTGAGAACATTGTCAGTTTGATTTTCCCTAAGTGCGGTTCTACACTTTTCCTGTCTGGCATTTGCTCTTGAGGATTAGTTCTTTCAGTTTCATCTTTCAACTGCATAATAAAAGAGCAGGTGTTTTCTAAAAGTGGGACTCACTGATTGAATTTCTCATAATAGCAGGAAAAGGTAGAGATGTCACCCAAAGTCTTGTACCTAGAAGTTATCATTCTGACACCAAAATAGTACTTTTAAAGAAAAAGGCACTCACAAGACAAAGATTACCATAGTCATTACAGGCATTATCCAAAAGTCGTTTATCAAAATGTAAACCATGCGGTGCAACTAGATACTAAAGAGTAGCATCGACAAAGGTTAAATATAAATACTCATAATTACAGCTTTCTGGTGAAAAGATATTATTACTTTCTTTCTTGCCCACAAGACAGAGCTCTAAAATAACAAACGGAGACAAAAGTGTGTTTATTCTGCAATCTTAACAGCGCTAGGAAATATTCCATTCAAAACATTTTGGATATGTAATGCTACTGCTTGTAAACAAGATTATGATTTTTCAACCAATGAAGTTGTATATAATAGCATGTTTGAATTTTGGAATTTTAACCTGGTGCTCAAAGACATATGTTTTTGTTTATGTCAAGTTTATCACACGAACAATCATAGCAAAAACTTAGAAAATGCCAACTCATTCCAAGATAAAAGTCTATAATGAAGTACTGTGAAGCAAGACTACAAGAATTATAGATGGTATTTCATAAAGATAAATTGAATTATGATATTTTTCTGCATAATAATCATAAAGGGTAAATTACTATAAAATGCCCTGTGCTGATTATGAAAACATGACTTGCATTATTGAATTGATAATAGTTTCTCTTTAATGTACTTGTTGATTTCAGTGTAGAATAATCAGCATCATAACGAAAATGAGGGATACTTATAGAATGCTATGTGATAAAATGAAGAAAATTATATTTATTTATTTATTTATTTATTTATTTATTTATTTATTTATTTATTTTTTATTGTTGGGGATTCATTGAGGGTACAATAAGCCAGGTTACACTGATTTCAATTGTTAGGTAAAGTCCCTCTTGCAATCATGTCTTGCCCCCAGAAAGTGTGACACACACCAAGGCCCCACCCCCCTCCCTCTGTCCCTAATAAATTCAATTTATTTTATGATTATAACTAACATAATACATATTCATATGCAAAGGTACCACAGCTATAATTTATAGTTATACATTTATTTATTATCTTGTATTTCTTCATTACTATAATAATTTTGATGAAATAAACTTATTCTTGAAAAATAATTTTAGTAGATCTTTTAAAGATATGAACAGGCTAATGCTATATAATAAAATAGAACTCACTAGTTAGGGCTGCCTGGGAGGAACAGTCCTTAGTGTCCTAACATGAGACCAGCTCTGATGTGCCTGCTAAGCTTGAGCAGTTAACCTTGGGGTGAGTTGGGTGGCCCCTGCACCCCCAGGAAAGCCACTTTGTGGTCAAGGAACACAGTTTGGAAGGTCAAGGTGTGTCTACTAAGTAGTCTGGTGAGAACTTCAGGCTCCCAATCCATCAGGAATTGAATGCTAGTGAAGCCATCAAGCCCTGATTGAGGGAAAATAAATCAGAAAGACTGGACAGGTCACCTCTGCAACTAGATAATGGCATCTAGACCCCAAGTTATGGAGCAGAATAAGTGCACATGTTTTGCAGCTCCTAACCCCAGAGCACCACATGGCATCCAGGCAATATTTTACATTATATATCTCCCCCCCCCCCCATTTTTCCTATCTTTTTGGAACACCAACATGTGTCCAAGCAACAATGTATTGGAATATATATAGGTTTTTAGTGTTTTTCTTGCTTTTTTGTTTTGTTGTATTTTTTTTTTTCATTATTATTTCTTGAATATCAAGGGCTCTTTTTTTTCCTTTCCTTTTCTTTCTTTCTTTCATTTTTCTTTCTTTCTTTTTTTTTTTTTTTTTTTTTTTTTTAAAAAAAATAAAAAAAAATTCACCAAACATATATTTTTATGTAGTAAAATAGAAAAAAAAATCCATATACACATACCCCAGCATACAATCCTTCATCAAGTCATTTCAGGACGGATTAGTTTAAGCTATGCTTTCTTTCGTTCTTTGTTTCTTTTTTTTGAGACAGAGTCTCACTCTGT